>JAEQML010058194.1:0-30648 GCA_016904865.1 Pissodes strobi | reverse complement strand
ATTAAAAAACTCAGAAACACAAATGAATAACAATCTTGGCGGCACTTTGATTACGGTGTGGAGGAACTTTCAAAGTAAGTTTGAGTTTGGTTTGGTTAATAGGTTCGATCACTTATTGAATGAAAATAATTCGCATTCTCTGCTATCTTTTGTACTAAGCTAAATATATATGACTTAGGGATATATAGATCCTCTTTAGGTAGCGTAGAATTATTTTTAGAATAGTTGGAAATATTGTTGAGCGAAATTTCAGTTGATGCCACTATGGTCTTGACTGGGGATTTGAATGTAAATTTCCTGAACAAATCGGAGATATACAGTCGGTTACTGTGTAGTCTGTTGAACTGCTTTAATCTTGAAATGCACGTGGATGGACCAACCCGGTTTTCAGCGTTATCTTCTTCAACTTTAGATTATGTATGTATACATTTCAGTCAAGATCAGATTAAGCGCACAACTATTAATGTCGGGTTGTCTGATCACGAGGCCATATGTTGTTCCCTACCTACCACTGTAAATTCTTCTGCATCTAATGTAAGACTGGGTAAACTCTATACGGGTAAAATTTTTAGGAAGTTTGCATTGTTGTGTTGTAGCCTGACAGACTAGAACAGTGTTTCAGCCACCAACAGCCTATTGGAACGATTCCCCTCACTTGTACATAGGAATTTTAATTTGGTTTTTCCTTCCTATTGCCAAAATAACAAAAAAGAATCGAAAATCTTGGGTCTGCGTGTTTCTGGGAAAAATATGCGTTCTCTTCATTATATAAGGAAATATTCAATGAACGGCTCTTATTTCTTAAATTATTTCAACAAATACCGCAAGACGGACAGAAGCATTATATGGCTTGCCAAGAAATCTTATTTTCAATATAGAATTAGAAATTCTACAAACAAGTCGAAAGAATCGTAGAGAATCATCAATGACTTAAGGGGTGAAACTCCAGGAACTATTTGGGACATGTAAATATGTTCTATATTGTTGTGGAGGATTCATTCTTACCCTGGAATTGATTGCCTTTGGCTCCACAAATGATTGAATTTTGTTTGAGTTGTTATAGAGCCACTTCGGCCCCGGCTCAAGGATGTAAACTGCACAAGTGCAAGTTTAGTGACCCTAATGAAATGTGTACCTAGTTTCGTCGATTCGGTGTCTAATCGGACACCGTTTTCAAGAAAAGCAAAAAACTAAAAATGAAAATGGTTAGCAAATACAATAAAACAGTAAAAAGCTCTTGCAGATTGTCAGGCTTTAAACTGACTTTGACAATGACAATTATAATGCCATATTTAATTACTGGGTAACTGGTATTTAGTTTGATAATAAGGTGTTATTTGGTAAATTAATTTGTTTATGAAGTTTTATATATATATAATTTTGTGTTATTCGCTTTGGAAGAATTTAATGATTTTTGTTGAAAGGATTAGTTAATTTTTAAGTGTCCCTTATCAACTTCAGTTTTTAGCAAAGGTAACCATGTACTATTGAAACTTACAGAAGTTGAAGCAACACATTTATCTTTATTTAATAAAATTAAAGCACTTTCTTTAATTTTACGTTTTTTAGAAGAAGGCTCCTTTGCCAAAATACTAGAAGCGTTCCATTGTATTCTGTGATTGTTATCAAATGCATGTTGACAAATATGTGATTTGTGGAATTGTGCATTTCTAATATAAGTTTGGTGTTCTTTTATACGTTTTGATAATGGTCTACAGGTCTCACCTATATAAAATTTATTACATTCACATGGTATTTTATAGATGACATTTTTAGTAGTTTCATTTTCATTAAGTGGTTTTGTTTTTGTTAGTTTAGATCTAAGGGTGTTTTCTGTTTTGAAAATTGTACGAATGTTAAATTTATTACCTATTCGTTTTATTTTGTCTGATAAACCAGGAATATAAGGAATAATAATTAATAATAATTAATATTTGGGACATGTTGCTGTGGCTGAAACTTTCTTTTTTTCTCCCCGATACTACAAATGAAGTTAAAAGCACATTCGCAAATATTAAAAATAAAAATGCATCAGGCTAGGATGGGCTTTCATTGATGATTTATCTGGCCTTACCTCTTGGTGATCTGCATGAGTGGAATCCAGCAGCTTTAGGGTGTGCTTAGGTGCGGACCCCAGATGTGTGAGTAATATTCTAGTATATACAGTATTTTGTTGCGAAATAGCGCTCCAAGTTTCTGCAAGGTTAATTTTGCGATGTTAGCAACGTGACCATGCCAGGACACATTGCTATTGACCTAGACATCAAGTAGTCCGATTGACGAGGATGAAGGAATGGCCTCTCCTGCTATAATGATATCAGGGTGCGCCGTATTGATTTTCCTGATAAACGTGGCTGCTTGGGTTTTGCTGCACTGAACTGGTTCAAATTCCTGTCTCCCAGCTTCGAATTTTCTCCATCAGATCTTGATCAATTGTTGTAATCTGCTCCTGTCTGCTGTGATAAGTGTCAGTCGCTGTTGAAGGTTTTTCTGATCTAAATTGGGAGACAAGGGTCATCTGCAAAATTGTAAACAGGATTATTGGTTTCGGTCAGCAGGTCATTAATATAGATGAGGAAGAGAGTTGGTTAGAGTATTGTGTTCTGGGGCACTCCCGCATTAATTGTGAATGTATCTGAGATGTGTTCTTAAACTTAAACGTGCAGAAATCGGTTCATAAGAAAACTGACTGGTTCGAAGGACGGCAGTTTCTTGAGCAGTGCTTCATGTCAAACTCGGTCAAATACCTTCGAAATATCCAACGCAGTCGCTCGAGATTCTCCATAGTTCTCAATTGCCCTACTCCATATATGAGTGACATAGGCCAATATATCTCCTGTCGATCTCTGTTTACGGAAACCGTATTGGTTATCGCTAATTATTCTGTTGGTTTCGAGGTACTTGTGTGGTTGCTGATTGACTACACATTCCAAGACTATGGATATTGTCGGAAGCATGGCAATTGGGCAATAGTTTGAGGGCGTGGTTTCCTTGGCATTTTTGGAACACGTTGTAATCGAGCGACTTCCCAAGAACATAGGCAAATCCCTTTCCGGTAAGGCTGAGAAGAAAGTCCGGAAAAAATGGGTGTAAGTTCATTGGCGCAGTTCTTTACACGATGGCAGGTATTCCATCAGGCTCTGATTCCTTTTGCGTATCTAGCTTCTTGAGGATTTTACGAACGTGACGGGGGTGAAACTTAACTCTCATGGTAGTGTTGATGTTGGATATGGTGGGGAGTGCCTTGCCATTTGGCACGTTTAGGGTAGAGAGCGCTGAAAATATGTCGACGAGCATGTTTGCTTTTTCCATAGGTGTAGTAGCCGTGACGCAGCGTTGGTCCGTCAAAGGTGGAAAAGACGTTTTTGTAAAGTTATTACTTACTGCCTTTGCTACCGACCAGAAATTTCTGGAACCACTGGAGGTATTTATGCTGATGAAGAGGATTATTTACAATTGGACTTGGAGAGCGTTATGGGAGATGTTCCGGAGAACAAGAACTTGGATGGTGATGATACAGACAACTTTCAGATAGAAGTTAAAACGTTCATTCAAAAAGACGATGCATTTGACCTGAAATATTACTTAGATAATGTGAAGGGAAATTCCGCATATGTTGAGGTATAACTTACGGATGGGTCTGTAATTATAAGCAATCCTCATTCTACTGGCTTCTCAGTGAATAGAATGGTCGTATTGGTAATGATCGCCTCAAAATATTTATAATCGGAGCATCTGGCAATACATTGGGAGAAAACCTAAGCTAAAATTAGCAAAAAAGGGAAACATTTAAAAAATCGCATCTGAAACGGGTGAAAAAATACCTGATGATAAATCAGATCGAGAATCGAGTTAATCAGAATCTTATCATGTGAATATGGAGGAACCTATGAAGGATATTACAATAAAAGAATTCTATGCGGTAGCATATGACAAACAATGGTTTATCGGAGAAGTTTCAGATATTCCCGATGGAAACGAATTCAAAGTCAAATTTTTAAAAACAAACAATAAATGAGTTGGTCTGGCCTAGGCAAGATCACACCGATATAGTTTAGCTAAAATATTTCTTCTATTACCCTCTGGAGCTAGTAGGAAGTGGCATGATCTAATAACCATGGAAACAATTAAAAGTAACAGCTAAATAATTGTCTTATAATAAATTTCCAGTTCACTTTTTTGACTTCATATGATCTTCATTCTCCATACATAGAGTTCTCTTCGAACTTCTATCGAGAATTTTCTTTTATATTTTAGTTTATTATGATTGTCGTTTTTCCGGTTGTGTTACAATTTTGCCATATGAAGATTTTTTGGAAATAGACATTATTATAAATTGAAAATATGGAAGTTTTAATTAATTAAAATATAGGTAGATACATAACCCTTTTCTCATTCCAGGTACTTGACAATTTTAATAAATCACTAATTTCCTGACTTCAAAAAATTGAATTTAACCAGAGGTGTTAGTGGGTATTAAAGGGCTTTCATAGAGTGGGCATTAGTATGGGTATTAGGTACAATAGTGGGCATTGGTAGGGAAAATAGAAATGTTAGTTCAGCAGAACCGGGTATTAGAGGTTTTAGGAGATGTTAGTGTACAAAGTATAGGAGCACGGTTTACCCCTCGATCACAACACCTCACATAAATCCATTAAGCGTGCCACAACACGCAGATGAGTGGAACCAACCACTACAAAATGGATAAAATCCATGCTAACCAGCCCTGAAGTCACCACGACCATTGGAGAAACAGCCGTCATAGTTAAAGTGATAAAGGGATGCCCTCAAGGATGGATCTTATCGCCCATTCCTTTGTCTCTGATGGTTGACGATCTACTGGTAAGACTAACTGAAGCAGGCTTTGAAGTCCAAGGTTATGCATATGACCTAGTTATAATAATAAGAGCCAAGCATGACAACATTCTTTCAGAACGTATGCAAAGTGCACTCAACTTTGTCAGCACATGGTGTACACAGGAAAGATTAAATGTCAACCCAAGCAAAACCGTAGTGATCCCATTCACGAAATGGAAGCTGAACCTTAAACCTCCTACATTGAGAGGGACAACGGTAGAACTTTCAAAAGAGGTTAAGTACCTTAGGCATCGTTCTTGACCGGAAATTAACCTGGAACCCACACCTGGAAAGAAGTATCAAAAAAGCAACGGCACCGCTTTGGGCCTGTCGACGACTCTATGGTAACACATGGGAGCTAAAACCTCCATCATCTGGTGGTTCTATAACAATGTTGTTAAGCCTATTATAACCTATACGCCTGCTTGGTGTGATGGGCAAAAACAAAGGAAATAACAACACAGTGAAAGCTAACAAGAGTACAACGGCTCGCGTGTCTGAGTATAACAGGGGCTATAAAACCGTGCCCCACAGCAGCTCTAGAAACCCTACTTGACCTCCGTCCGCTGCACATATGCATAGAAAAGGAGGCCTGGACCAGTGCGTATGGAATCACTCACACAAAAACTGAAGTCAGAAAGCCTGACTGGTCACCTAAAAATTATGAAGGATATCCAGATAGAGGCGATGACCAAACCAACCGATACAATGGAAACAAAACTCCATTTTGATCGCTCCTTTGAAGGTGTAATTAAAGACCGCAATACTACAGGGGAAAGACTAAAACAACTAGAGTAGGGATCACTTATCTGGTACACAGATGGATCAAAGATGAAAGAAGCAGCGGGATCCAGAGTTTACGGATCTGGGTGTCGAATCTCTGCACCTTTAGGAAACACTCCCACAATCTTTCAAGCAGAAATAAATGCTATCAATATAGTTATTTCTGAATGTGCCAAAAAAGACCTAAGAGGTGCAAAGATCTATATCCTATCAGATAGTCAAGCAGCCTTAAAAGCGCTAGTATCTAGCAGAATCAACTCCCGGCTATATTGGGAAAAAAGGCGGAAAGAGACGCATGGGTCCAATGCACCTGGGCAGATACAGACCAAGAGACTCATCTCTCACTCGCCTAACTACACAAAAAACTTCTCAAGCTACAAAAAAAAATTAGATAAAACTGGTCGTAGACCTTCTCACTGGACATGGCCCCTGGAGGTACCACCTCAAGAAAATGGGGAAAACCATTGATAAACAATACAGATTCTGTCAAAGTATGGCTGAAACGTTAGAGCACATACTCTGCGAATATCGCGAAAGGTTGAGGCATCTAGAAAATGCCTTGTGGCACCAGGGGATCGACAAAAGCTCAACCCTCGAAATATTTTGAGATTCTCGAAGGAGATAGGCATTTTCATGTAAAATAGAAGGGTATACACAAAATATCAATTGTAGTCAACGTGTTGAAGGGCAAATCCTGCCGAGCGACCCCTCTACCTACCATACCATACCATATCATACCATACCCCTCGGTCTATATCCATCTAAAAACTGAAATGTGTCTAATATTCTTATTAAATAACTTAATTACTAATCGACAGGAAAATATGAATAATTATTAGTGACAGTTGTGAATGACCAGATCGGCATCGTTTTCATTCAGATATAGGACACAGGCCAGGAAACATATTTCTCTGGCTCGGCGTTGGCATAAAATAATCACCTAACGTGTCGAAAGATTAAGATTTATCGCAGCTAGCTTATTCCCAGTGGCCAAGACTGGACTGCCAAATATCCCTAAGGTTATTATACTACGGTTACGTGCGGTAACGAGCACGAAAATAATAAATGAAGTGTTTTTATTTCTAAATAGATAATAATTTCTGAAATTGATAGATAGTGTGAAATATCAGAAAGTTAGATAATTTTAGAATGAAAGGAAGTAAATATAGTGTATATAAATAAATTAAATGTGAAAATTATATCGTTTTTCTTCGGACTCGAGATTACATGATTCCTTACGAATCCATTATCAGCAGAACGTTGAAAGTCACGCTGATAGCAGTCTTATTGCGCCGGAGACTTTCATACAGGCGAATTTGTTTGTGCGAGCCTCGAAAAACTAGGGTTTCAGATATTTCCAATTATTTTTTTTGCGTCAGTAAATTTTGCCAGATGTCAGCAGAGAAATCGTCCGTACGAAATTTGGAAATCCAAATACATGCTTTACAGCTGCGACGAAACTGACAAAAACGGCTAAACGTCGATGAAGTCAGTGAGTTGACAGCTTAGATTCTATAGGGCTGGAAAGTCGAGCGGCTAAATCACACTCTGCATGCCACTTATTTCGCATGTCTGCTTATTTGACACACCCACATGCCACGTGTCTTTAAGTAATAAAACACCGATAATTGCCCTCTGCGCGCTCCGGGAGCGAAGCCAAAAAATATAAATAAATATTGTCACGATCAGTGACTCCATGCCTTGGATGCCCTGCATGTCGTGCAGGTTATGTAGGTCAGATTAGGTATTGATCTGCATCTGGTGAGATGAGATAATAAAGTGGGCACTTTGGTAAATCAATGATCATATTGGTCAAAAACTTAGTGAGTTTACACTTTACCCGATTACTAAAACACGCATGTCGTTTGATTGTATGAATTGATTATAGGTTTTAGTCCCTGTATTATTATGAGGTTCTTTCAGAGCGGGGTTGTTCTTCTTGATTATTGTCCCCTTCTCTGACTTCTTCATGAGTAATTGATTAGGCTTGTGAATCTCTGATATCTGCCTACTATCGTTTTACATACCACGTTGTCTTTTGCCGTGGGTATGTTTTTGTCTGTAGGGCATGTGGGATAGTGTTGTTTTGGAGCCTAAGGCTCTTGGATAAGAGAAAAAAAAGATCGATCAAATTGACTGATAGGGTTCACATTCAGGTTCTAGTTGGCGGTAGCAATTTTTAGAAATTAATAACCAAAACTGTCTATAGTGTGGGAGACTCAGTCTAATTTTCTCTGGTATTGTTATCGGGTGTTATGAGTTATATGGGAAATCAGAGTTAAGCTTAGTTAGTTATAATTCGGTCTATATAAGCATTTTATCGTCACTTCGTTATTTAAAGAGCACCTTCTCAAGCTCTTCTCGACCGTGGTGGGTACAAGATCATAATTGTTTGTCTGTTTTGTTTCTCTATTTCTATTTAAATTTGTCATTACCTATATTTTTGAATTAAATTGATTTTTGAGTTAGAAAGTAGCTTTCAGGCAATAATTGCATTCTGATTATCTGTTTAAATTTATTGATTTCACTGTTGTTTTTACCTGATTTTTGTAATTGTTTGTTCCAGTCACTTAACTCTTGAGCAGGCGCGCGGGGGTCAGTTTGACCCCCAGGCTGGTAAATTTTGATACCTCTAACATTTTTTATAAATAAATAATGGACATTTTAGTACCGTCCTAAAACTGCACAAGCTATTTATTCATTACAAAAAATCCATCATTATTTCAATTTTTTTTCTTTTTTTATACCTTCGTTTTTAGATTTTAAAGTGTTTTTTAAATAGATTAATAAAGAGATGACAAAATATATTGTGTAACAATATTCTTTCAAGGATAAAAAACTTAGAAAAAATAAGAAATATAATGAACAATCCTTATTTACCTCTGGGGGTCATTTGTACCCCCGCGCGACTACTTGCGTTATAAAAGTAAGCGCGTCTACTTAAGGGTTAAGTTTCTTGGCCTTTTCCTACTACTGCTAGTAGTAGCTTCGTCAGTCGAAATAGTACTACTATTGTCAGACATTTTAAATGTACAAATCTACACCGTTTAATTAATACAATTTCACAAAACTAGCAATAGAAACTAACCTTAATGCAGGTATACAACGTAAACAATGCGACGTCTGCATCTGGCAAAAAATAAATTGACCGGACCCGCGCCAAAGAGTATATAATGTAAAGAGAAGACAGCCGGCGAATTTCCTTTGATCTTTCGTCAGCCGTTTCAATGACCTCGTCCCTTTAACTCGGAGATATCGCGACGTTGCCGGATGTAACTTTTTATCAAGGCGGGCGATGTTGACGTCAAATCAAACAAGATGGCGAATAATCGATTTCATCACAGTGGGTCGAAATAACGAAAATGTGGACAAAATTTACTAAAGATCTAATACTTTCTGCTAGGATAAAATTTTATATCGAGTGATTTTCACTCAAATTCTCTGAATTTGTTTAAACTTTTGCATTTTCTTAAAATCTCAGTACTCAACTTATTCTAATTAAAAAATGTGATAAAATTCAGTTTTTTAATATTTCCGGCGAATTCTTATTAAAATTTATTCAGGACGTCTAAAAGCTTTAATTAATCAAATAAGTATTTCCTTCAGTTTAAATTAAAAAAGTGTAATCAATATTTTTCAATTATTTTAAAGGAAAGTTTCATTCAAAACATAGAGGGGATAAACTCTTAGTATGTAGATAAACCAACGAAAAAGTTAATTCTATTCGAATCTCACTTTGAAGCTTCATATTCACTTCCGCAAATTTCGCCTTTTTTGACAGTTGTTGGTTTTTCGCGCTAGTGTAAGTTTTGGTCCATTTTCATTGACGCGAAATTTCGTCGACGAATATTTGCTAAAAAGTTCAAATAGTCTTAACTTTTTGGCGAATTTATGCTTTTAGTGGAATAGGTTTTATAGGTTAGGTCCAAGTACCGGAATATGTAAGCAGGTTAGTAATATATTTTTAAGTCAAGAATGGGCTCATTAATCTCATTTCTGCAACTAGATTGCGAAAATCGCATTTTAAACATATATTTCTAACCGAAAATTTTCTTTTCTGGTGTCATTTAGCTGGTGGGTATTTCGTAGTTTTAGGATAATTACCAAAAGGACGCAAAAGGAACATAAAATAATAATATCTCCACCGAAAAAAAAATATAATTAATATTATTATCCAATGGTCAAAGTATCTCTTCTGCAATTTAACTAATGAACCCAATGCCTGAAAAGAATAAACAAATAAATTGGCAAAAAAAAAAAAATTTTTCTCCGCGAATAATTTTAAAGCTGAAAATGACAGTTTATGTCAAAAAAGGCAAAAGGCGAAAGTGAGTATGAAGCTTAATTATTAGAGTAGAATTTTCTGAATATTTAGTTATAAAATTAAAACAATTAATGTTTTATCAGAAATCCGAGGATTTTTTGAGAAAAGTCATGAAAAATGTATATATTGTAGGTAAGCAAAATTTTACCTAGTGATTGTTAAAAGATTCTATTAAATGAATCGTGTTACATATCATAATTAAAGTTTACACACCTAATTTCAATTACACAATATGAATTAAAAAACTAAACCAAACGTCTCTTTAATAAATCTAAACTTGACCTTTACGAGATATATTTAACCCACTGTGTTGGCTGATCGTCCTTGCTTGACGATTGTGTCAGATATAATCCGATACCATACGAGGCGCCCTTTAAAGGTGCGCGTCCACTTATTCGTACCGGACGAATCGGCCGCATGAATCGAATCGGATTTTTGTAATGAATTTGGCCACTTATCCGGATCAGATCGCATTGGCTCGACTGACTAGGTGACAGGTTATAAAATGAAAATTCTAGATTAGTAATTTTGATTTGTTGGTAGAACAATAAGTTCTTCTGAAGAAGTAGTGTTGATCGCTACTTTATTATCAGATGAAGAAGAAAAAGCACGAACTAAATGCAGACCACGGCGTCATAGATTTTGGGTGCATAATATATGTAAAAAACGAAAACAATATGGCGAATTTCATACATTGTTCACTGACTTAGTAGATGATGATGAAAAGTTTCGTCTATTTTTATTGTTTAAAAATTACAAAACATACATATGACACGTATGTATACAATTCTGTAAACCTTTAAAAGAACTAGTCACTAGTCTAAGTTAATAACCACAACAATTACTAGACTTCAGGGATAGCGGCGCCCTGCACTCTGTCCGTTGAATTCCATATATTCGTGATGCAACCAGTTGTTTATAAGTCCGCTGATGGTCTATGGGTTTGGATGGTTAGCCTTCACTTCGGAGACCCGGGTTCAAATCCCGTCGGTTTTCTTAAGGTTATGTTTCTAAATAGTTTTTTCTTGATTTTGGGTTAGCACTTGGTTAGTTTCCTTTCGTTGAGCTCCGGAGCGAGCGGAGGTTATGCGTGAAGTGAAATATTACTTGTTGTAATACGTGGCCGTACTTTGACAACACTTTCTTCGATATATTTTGCTTTATCTAACTAAGAGCCAGGATATATTTAACAAAAGCTGTATTATAGTGGCTATACAGCAGCTTGCATGTGTTTCCGCGAATACATTCCACTGAATTCAATACATATTACGAGCAGCTATCCCTAGAGCCTAGTCAACAATTATTGAGCTGTATAATCGAAGCAAACCGAACGTCACACGATATTAAACGTACGTAGCCGCATTCCGGCAGTTCGATGCGGCCGTTGTGAGTCAGTGGACGCATTTATATTTAAACCATGAAAAAGAATTAAATAATGAGATGCGTAAGGTGCGGCCGATTCGTCCGGTACGAACAAGTGGACGCGCACCTTAAGTCGGAGTTCTCATCTATCCCTCTCTAATTTGATTGCTCTGTCTTACTGTCCTCTCTTTACATTATATACTCTTTGCCCGCGCCACGCCGGTCGTTGGGATTAAAAACAGTACAAGTCGCGGACTTGTACTGTTTTTCTGCTCATCGCTGTCACGGCTTTTCTTTCACATCGCAGCACGTCATGTATAGCATATGGTTTTTAGACTCATTCGATGCGGGAGGGAATTTTAATATGATTGGCTATCCCAATTCAAAACGACAAATTTTGGACTTATACTGTTTTTAATCTCACCGATTCACTTGTACAACCTGAGTTATTTTTCGGTTTACTAAATTAAAGTAATTATTAAAAAATAAAGTGCATTTATAGTTTGTAGCAACAAATTGGCTTTTTATTTGAATTATAGTAGTGAAACAACTAATTATAGTAAATAAATAAAATAATATTGCAACAAAAAAAAGGCAATTCAAATTCTTAACAGATTTTATTAATACGGCTAGAGACAATGTCGATTTGAATCATTGGCGGGCCAAATAACTAATGTGCCACTGTGTTATATCTTAAATTTTAATCTCTTATGATTTTTAAATGTTATAATATTAACCGGAAGACCCATTAAATTTATGACCAGGTAACAAGCGTTTTAGACTCTGAATTTTCATTACACAAATTACTAATTAAAATTTGAAACCGTTGTAGCGTGCATGATACCGTAATTTGTGTGTGCTTATTACTAACAAAAACCAAAGTTTACAGAATTAAAAATATAAGTTAGTGCACTAAGCGCCAATTCAATGAAATCGTCATATCAAAGGCGAGCCGAGGACGTAAAAAAATGTAGGGGGTATTGAGGCAATAAGAGCCGAGTTTGACGCGATTTACTTCGGTCAAAGCGCTATTGGGAAACATATAGTAAAATTTCCCGCTTAGTAAGTAATAAATGGATGAATTTATAGTATATTAAGTATCAAGAACAGTAAGGACAGTTTACCGATCGACGACAATGTTTGGCGACTGAGCGAAGCGAAGTCGCCAATATTGGAGGAGATCGGTAAACTCCTTACTGTTCGAGATGCTTATACTATTTTTTGTACGCCCATTATGAACACAAAGACATTGACTAAGCAAATATCTTGAAAAGTAAAAATTGTGTTTTGGATAATTATTTCTACCCTGTAGATCCACTAAGCCTTAAGTGGGTTCTGTTGTTACTATGGATACGTTTGTAATTTTACTTTTTAATGTCACGATATTTGACAAACGCGTGACTTATTATATCTAGTGTTTTAGAAGTATGAGTGAGTCTGAGAACGATAATTCTGATATTGAAGAGGCATGAGAAATAGGGTGCTCTTCAATAATTCCGGAGAAATCAAAACATCGTTATGAAAAGACGTTTAAAATTTTCAAAAAGTGGTTTAAAGACAATCATGGAAAGAGCTTAAACGAAAAACTCCTGTTGGCATACTTTGTTCAATTTTAGGTAGTTTTTTAGAGCATATTTAGAAAAAAAACGAAACATTTTTTAAAAATAGTCTAGTTTTTACAAAATACTGATGTTTCAAGAAAGGATCATCTAAAGATGATGCATTTTTTCGACAAATTATTTATATTTTACTTACCGTTCAGCTGAACGGTAAGTAAATTACTTACCGTTCTAAAACCAAGCACGGTAAACAATACGAAATAGCATGGGCGTACAAAAAATAATGAAATATGTTTTCATTAAAATTTTGAAAAATATATTTTGTGAAGTCACAAAAAAAGATGAAAAGGTAAAGGCCTTATTCAGCATATTTTAAAGAAATTACAGTAAATGCGATTGCATATTTAAATAAAATTTGTAAAATATATTATTTTTTACTTCAAGAATGAAATTTAATACTCCGTGCAAAATTCTTTATTTTTATTCATATTGGGGATGATCTACATCATAGTTTTGCAAAACTTTACAAATTATTTTGGAAAAAGTCTTGCAAAACTAATTGTCTACATTTTAGCAATTTCTATATTTCGTTAATTTTACCACAATAACTAATTAGCACAAAATTTAAAGTAATAGACTTTTATATAAACCTATATTTGCACCCATCTTAAATTATTTTGCAAATGCACAAAATCTGATTAAAAGTTACCTTTTTTAGTTGGTAACACGGTTGATGAAACAGCATATGAATGTATACAGCTCCTAGAAGAATTTGCAAAACTGTTTTCATTAAAATGCAAACCACACAATCCAATATGTCTATGACATTACATTGGTGTATCATTCGCATATTTGTGGGATCCTATAAATTCTAAGGCACTTTTCCAGGCTCGACACCTGCAAGTTTTTTTTTATTACATACTCTATTGTACTCACTATAAATCGATATTAATATTGAACATTGATGGGAAGTAGGACAAATTTAACTTGTAAGATTTGACCCAAACATACAAGTGAAGTTAAATAAAAGCTTATAATAAACTAATACATACCTACCCTTTCGGGCACCTAAAGAGCGATATATTGTCTGCCATTCGTCTTTCACAATCAACTTCTGAACAAATATTTCGATTTTCGACTAGACATTTTACTTAGAAATCCGCCAAAAACTAACCGCTATTTTTTAAATCTCACCCTATACGCCGGACCATAAACAAATTTAAAATAAACTTAAATTACCTAGCTCTCCACTATAGACTGGGACCAGTCTACCGTGCAGGCGGGGAGGGGCGGAGTGGAATTTGACGATGGCGCGGAGTGAATCAACTTATATTTTTAATTCTGTAAACTTTGCAAAAACTAACTAATATTGCGAAATTATGTCGCAAAACTGTCTGATTTTAGATACCTAAAATATCCAATAGAGCAGTTCAAACTTTAATAGGGGAAAGCAAATTATTCAGTGCAATCTATTTGTAATAAAATAAGAGCAAATCTAACTTTAGTTATTGCAGTAAAATTATACGATATGACTATTTGGATTCGACGATTCATAAATCATTTGTTCCACACGGATAGCATTAAAACAATTCTCAGAAATCTGATGATCAAGAAAATTAGGTAATCTGGTGTCACTTGACTCTAAGAACCGTGGCTGAAGGGAGCATTCATTCGCTTTGTATTTTAGTTTTTTTAATGGCAGTGGCACACACACTAAAGGCAGATCCTATGGCACTCGACGAGCGGTGTGTGTGCAGAGATGTTGATTGGCACGGTTCTTAAACAGTTATAGGTTGGTAATTAGGGGAAAACAGATGTTCTGAGAGTGAGTTCCAGAGTGATGCAGTGCGCAGGGAAAGGAGTCCTTGTAAAGCGAGGTTCAAGGTATTTCCAGTTGTACGACAAATGGATGCGCCCTAGAGGTCTGTCGTGACTGTCTGACTGCTGGGGGCGGGATGATGGGAACATCTGCCGTGAAAATATCTATAAAACAGGGAAATCTCGGCCACATGTCTGCGATGTTCCAGACTATCCAGATCCCGAGTCAACTCCGGATCGCCGACAAGACGCACAACTCTCTTATCAATGGAATCCAGCAGCTTTAGCATGTTCTTAGATGCTACCAGATGGGCGAATACTCTAAGCACGATCTTATTTGTGCTTTGTAGAACAAGAGCAGCTGCTGCAGTGTATATAGTTTTTTGTTGCGAGATAGCGCACCAAGCTTCTGCGAGGCTGACTTTGTGATGTTAGCAACGTGGTCATGCCAGGACATATTGCTGTTGAACGAGACACCCATTAGTCCAATCGACAAGGATGAAGGAATGGTCAATCCTGCCCTAATGATGTTAATGCACGCCGTATTGGCTTTCTTGGTAAACGTGGCTAATATCTAACGCAATCGCTCGAGATTCTCCGCAGTTCTGAATTGCTCTACTCCATATATGTGTGATATAGGCCAATATATCTCCTGTCGAACTCTGCCCGCGGAAGCCGTACTGTTTATCGCTAATTATTATGTTGTAACTCGAGGTACTTGAGTTGTTGCTAGCTTCCATGGATTATTCAAGTGTATGATTGAAAATAGTTAAGATTTAATTGGACATTACTTCTTTAAACTTATTTATAAAATATGCAAAATCAATAAGCGGATATCCACACAGACATGTTTAATAATGTTTACGACAAATGACCGGTTACTGTCGACATGACTGCCTATACCAAAGACACTAACTGTTGACAACAAACACAATGACCATAGGTCAATAAGCCTGATGAATATGAGTAATATGCAAATGATGATCATGAAAGAATATGATAAACTATCCAATTGTTTGCACCTTCCAATTATTGGTGCCAGTAGCCGAAGAATATATAAGGAGAAACATAAGACCAAAACAGTCTTGGACAACAGACACTATTCTAGGGTTGATAGACCAAAGACACCAGAACAAAACCAGTTATTTTATATATAATGAGTTAAATTCCAAGATCAAAATGGGGATCAGCGTCGCACAAGAGAATGGATTCGTGGGGAGTGTGAGTAAATTAAAAACTGTGAGCGGAAATATGGCTGCTTCAATCTGCACGAAAAAATAAAGAACTTACTAGAAGAAAAACACCAACAGCCTAGTTTAGCAAAGGTCAACGATGGTATTTTGATCCAGTAGATATTAGAAAACAGTTAATTAGGTAGTCAGAAAACATCGAGGAACCTTTCAATGTTCACCGTCCACACATGTTCCCAATTTCACTGATGACATAGGACGTGCGAAATTTCGGGAAGAAATTCAACACGCCATTAAGCAGACAAAAGGAGGCAAGGCGAGTGGTCCTGATGAGTTGCCAGTCTAGCGTGTTAAACTAATAGACAATGATACCATGCAGATTTTGGTAAACTTATTTGACACTATTTATAGAACAGGAACTATACCGAAGGACTGGCTGCTGCTTTCATTTATCACGTTATCTAAAAAGTCAAATGCCAAAGAATGTTCCGACCATGAAACTATTGCCCTGACGACTTACATAATTAACTCTTTTAAGAGTGACCTATAATAGAACATTTACTAAAATTGATTTGGAAATTACTGAAAATAAATTAAGATTTAGAGGAGGTATGGGCACCAGAAAAGCCTTATTTAGTGTGAATGTGTTTGCTCATAGATGTACGGACATGAACCAGAACCTCCATGTTATTTAATATATACAGCGAGGCAGTTTTTCCGCGAGGCCTTGGATGGTCGGAAGGAGGGCATACTCATCAACGGAAAGGTTTTTGAACAATTTCCGTTTCTCATATGACGCGTTAGTCAAAGCAGCCAATCTCAAAGACCTTGAAACACTTATGCAGAGATTGAATGATGCATCTAAAGCGTATGGACTAATTAACTTTGAAAAGCCCAAATTCATGATACTTAAAAAAAAGAAAAATTTACAAGCGAACCTTGTAATAGATGACGCATCTATAGATAGACTTGACAACATAAATACTTGGGAAGTTTGTTGACTGAAACGTTTCAGCAGTAAACGGAGATCAGGTCACGCATAGAAATAGCAAGAGCATCGTCCAAAAAGATCGAAAAGTTTCTATACAGCAGCAGCATCAATCTTTGTGTAGCTATTTTTTTTACCATATTCTTTCACCCATTTGTTTAAAATTGCACAACGCCCTTCAAAACTACCAATTCCCCAAAATTGATCAAATAGTTTTTTTTCTTTTATCAGAGCCAATAAACAAAACTAAAGAAAAAAGGCAAAATAAAATTAAAGTAGCTAAAACAAGAAAATTAAGGCGATTAAGAAAGAAGAACTTATTATGGTTAAAAAATTTGTAGCCACTTTATAAATTCGTGCATTTAAAGCTTAGAATAAGGATGCTAAGATATCACATCTTTTCAACTTTACTTCACGGTTCAAAGGCCTGAACATTAAAGAAAACTGAAATGAGCAGGCTTGAGGCGTTTGACAGATGGTGTTATCGGCGTATGCTAAAGATTTATGGATTAACAAGGTCACGAATGTGGAACTGCAACAGAGAATTCATAAAGATGAAGAAATAATCAACACTCTTAAACGTAACAAAACACGAATATTTTGGACACGTAATGAGAGGACCTAAATTTAAAGCTTGCCTGGCCCACAAATACATACCTAAAGCTTGGAGAAATGTAAGAGTTACTTTTATACCCAACCCAGGAAAGAAGGACTACTCTGAACCAAAATAATACAGACCGATCAGCCTAACCTATTTTTTTATGAAAACGCTAGAAAGGCTGTGTGATAGATAATGTCAGGAGATATCCTACCATACCATTATATCCATCCGAACCAATACGCATATCAGGTTGGAAAATCTACAAAACAGCATTTCGCTGCGTAGTTCAATTGAAGAAGCCTTTCACCGAAAAAATGCGTTGTCAGATCGTTTCTCGACATTAAAGGGGCTTTTGATAAGACTACTTCTTACCGCGTAAATACAGCACTAACCAACCATAGAGTCCACCCATCATGAGAGGCTGGATCGCCAATATGCTGAAACTATAGCAGTAAACCAAACTATAGGTAACAAAACTGACGCAGCACTCGAGAGGATGTCTCCAAAGAGAGGTACTCTCCCGTTGCTCTGGAATGTGATCGTAAAAAACCTCATAGAAAACCTGAATAAAGCAGGACTCTTTGTGATCGGATACGCTGATGACATAACAACGGAGCAAGTTCAAAGGGGTTCTGTCAGAGTTAATGAACAGAAATAGTAGAGAGATAGTGCAATGAAAACTTACTTTCGGTCAGTCCCAACAAAATATAACATGTGCTATTTACAAGAAGGAGGAAATTGAAATTCAATCCACCCGCTTTGTTCGGAGCAGAACTCAAGCTATCAAACGAAATAAAATATCTAGGAATCATCCTAGACAAGGAGCTTAACTGGCAGCACTACCTAGATCTTAAGTATGAGAAAGCTGTCCGAGCCCTTTACCAATGTAGGAGAGCGATAGGGTCGACATGGGGACTGTCACATAAAATCGCATACTGCATATACACAGCTGTCAGCAGGCCTATGTTTGTATATGGCGCACTAGTTTGGTGGCCACGATTAGGAAAAACAAGCCAAAATGTTCCTCCTCTAAAATTTAGACTTCACAGTTATCACTGGAGCAGTGAAAACCACTCCCACCAAGGCAATAGAAGCACTTTTAAGCCTGCCTCCGTTAGATATTTTCGTGAGAAATGAAGCGCAGGTATCCGCAGTACGCTTGAACTCCATGGATACGTGGAGTTTAGAGCCGTTGCGGTCCCCCAACGGCTCTAAACGAGGCATACCACATAGAACCAGCTATGAGAGTGAACCTAGTGGGAAATTATATTTTTGAGAAATGATTCAAAATCGAACTAGACTCAATAAATTATCTGTCTCAAGGTTATGACATCCATATCTACACGGACGGATCAAAAAGAACCTCAGGAACTGGCGCAGGTGTTTTTATACCCGAGCTCGATATACACATACAGATACCACTAGGTAATCTCAGCACCATATTCCAAGCTGAACTGTGTGGCTTAACGATGGGTGCTGGAAAAGTGTCGGAGAAGCAAATCACAAACAGATATATACTGTTTGTCGATGGTTAAGGAGTGCATAAAATCACTAAACTAAATATCTGCAGAAAACAGAGTAACCATCCCATGGAAAAAAGGGCAAAACGGAGACCTTGGTAATGAAAGAGCGAGAATGGAGCGCCAGGCGGAAAACGACAGAAGGGCTTCGCCACTCCAAAGCAACAATAACAGATCCTGGTAAATGCAAAACTAGATATTTTCTAAAACTATCAAGAAAAAACTTGAAAATAATGACAGCAATAGTCACCGGTCATTGAGATGACTATCGGCACAGAGGCACGTCATTGCTGAAAAATTTATGAGGGTAGTTTGGAATGACAAATAACCAGTTATTTAGAACAGCTGTAAATAAGATGAGAATTGACATGATTACATACAACCTGCGATAGCGGACGGTATCAGAAGGAGACAAATTATTGACATGATATTAAGTTTTCACTCATATTAAAAATATTACTAAAATTCAAGCGCAACATGGAATATTGAAATATTAGAGGAATAGCGGCAACCATCCTGCAGTTTATATCATCAGGTGTCAGAGCATGCCGGCGAATGGTGTTGTTCAATATTCTGAAAATCCTGAAAGATCTCTACTTTAAACGATGAAATTAAGCTTTTAAACACTCACAAATTATGGTAACACTTCATACTTGAGCTAAGAAAAAGATATGTAAATTATTCTAACCATATTTTCCATTAAGTTGTTTGCGTGGTCAATTATTGGGAATGTGAATTGTTTAGTTTCTAATTGTTGGTACCCATGCCAACTACTAGAATCAGCACTTTTCAATAGTATTTATTTGCTTGTCTAGGTACCAGGGTGCTAACCGAAATGACCTCTACGAGCTTCATGCCACTTTTGCACCATAAATAATATATTCGCGTCAATATTTAAAACAATCGCCGAAGATCTGACCCTGACAAATGCTACTTAAGTAAATGCCCTGGCCACAGAAAGAGTAGGCACTTAATTTGTTTTTCAATTATTTCACTAAAACGTGTTTCTCGCCCAACTCGCAGCAGGCATATTCAAAAAGGCTACTCAAAATTCTGCCCAAGTTTTGCAGACAACATGCTTCCATCCAGACTAACCCAAACCACTCATGTCCATTTAGATTTTTCTTATTTTCTTATTCCGCTATGTTACACTACAACATCGACAGGCATGCTTTATACTGCATCTGAAATCTTTAGTATTAAGCCATAACAAACAGTCACAAAAATAATTAAGTTATTATTAAATCCATATGTCATTTGACAAAAGTCCCGAACCGTCAACCAGAACTTAATGAAATGAAGGCTATATTATGGAAAATCAAACAATACCAAAGTAATATGGTATTTATGGTGATAGATGTTCACAAATAACTTCCGCCATTAAGTAGGTAAGGTTAATTGTTCTGAAATTACTTTGTTTGTAATTTCACGCTCCCCTATTAAGTAATGTTATGACTAGCGGCCAACTTTTCCACGTTTAATAATTAAAAGCGTGAGCATACATATGCTTAATTTCACTTTTTTTTATCGCAGATACGGGCTCAAATAAAATTTTAATTAGATTTTCTACGCTATAATCCAAAGTAATCTTTTGTCTTTATTAAAATGTGGATAATTTTAATAAAGATGTATTCACCAACTATAGTCAAGTGCCATAGAGATAAACACCGGGGTAAGTGTTCCTTGGGTACACAATTACACGGGCAAGAATGACGACATTAAGTTAAAATTATCGCATGTGAGGAGCGAAAGTTCAAACTAAAGCAATTGTTCCCTGGATAGGATTCCAGACGTTTTCTAGCGGCCCGGATAAAACATTCTGTAATGATAACCACTATCCAAAAGGCAAGGGTAGAACAATAGACTAAAACTGCAGATAATGATAAAGTTTTAGCTTCTTATAGGTTCAGCTAAATGTAGGGTTATGCGTGTTTATAAATAATATAACCTAAATGTTTCACTGAAGCTTAGATAGATGATAATTCAATAGTAGTCTAGAAATTACTTAATGTATTTACGGCAGAAAACAGCTGTACAATTAGTCTGGCACTCTCTTTTTTAATTTTATTTATCTACCTTCACATCAGGTTGAATAAAGTAAAGTTAAAAAAAAATTGCAGTAAATGATGCGTAGGTCAAAGCGTGCTATCCCCGAAGCGTGTAAATTAGGTCCTAGCTTAAATACCAGAGAATGGTTATTAATTTGAAAAGACGGTACAGATGGCCAAAAAGTCCCCAAGTCATAATATGGAACTCTTTTGGCTTAAATTTCGCAAAAAATAAAATATGAATAACAAAGCCAGCCGTGGCGCCCAAAAATGTATCAATAAAAACTATACGAAATATAACGAGAAGTTGAATCAATTCAAAAATAAATCAAATCGATTCATATATTCAGGACATTTAACTCAAATCTACTATATTTACTACACTTCCCCTTCAGAACATTAATATTAAATGGTAACGACTAAAATATTAATTAGATAGGTGAAGATAAAAACGGCTTAATACCATAATAGTATATTATTTTATATGGAGGAAAAGTAATACTTTTCATGGCGCGCTCGTGTTTAACAGCCGAACGGAGTGAGGCTGGTAATAGAGAGCAAGCCATGAAAAGTAACTTTTCCTCCAAATAAAATATGCTGTTTTTTCTTCAAATGTCGACAAATTAATGCAAAAAGTCTCTTTTTAATAGTAATAATTATTATTATTAAAGATAAGTGGGTTCGCAAGGCGGCTTAGACCGGTGCGGTGTCGGTGAATAGGCTCAGGTTGTTGCTATAGTAATGTAACATAAAGCTGTCAGTGGACACTGTCAACAATAATTATATTTTAAAAATTGCGTCTTCAATTGCGTTTTAATTCCGTATTGATAAGCAGTTATTGACTAAGTTCGATTAAATAATAACCAATTTGTTCCTAAATTAGTGATTTTTAGAAATGCAGTCACACATTGAGTGATAAATACAAATTTTAGTTTAATAACTCTTGAGTTGCTGACGCTTATTTTGATGTTTGTTTGTATTGTATCTGTGTTGCTATGATAACACTTTTACCTCCGCCGACGGAAAAGTGAAAAGTAAAGCTCCGGCGCGGCGGAGGAAAAACGAAACTTCACTGCCGCCTACACAGTCGAGTAATGACGGATTTACTGACGTTTGAAGAAAAAATGGTTTGTTCGGTTACAACGTGAGAACAAAAAACTCGACTGCAAGTTAATTTAAATTAAAATTAAAATAATTAAAATGAATAACCGTGGTACCCACAGTGCTTGATAATACCTAAAATTATATTTAGCGACTAGATAGAAGTAAAAACATATCAAGTAATTATTGAATTACTCAGAATATTTTACTTCACTTGAAATAATATTACGAACTAAATCGTCAGTGGCAATGCTGATGTATAGCAAAGCTGGTTAGTAAAATATTTATTTTATTTATTTATTTATTTCATTTGGCATGTTTACATATGTTAGAATTGTCAAACACATTTTGAAAATATACATTGAAAACAAAAGATTAAAAACTAAAACACTACAATTAAGCAAAATTCGATTAATTAAAAACGTGTGAAAAAATATCAGTCAATTAATAAAAGAGGTTCTCAGCTAATATGGTCTTAAGTTTCCCCTTATAGAGGTGCAGAGTCGGAATGTCCTTAATATTTGAAGGTAAGTGATTATAAATTTTAAGGGAAGCCATCCCAAGTCCCTCCTACACCTAGGTCAACCAAGCACCAGGAATGAAAAGCCTGTTAGCATTGCTTGTTGTGTAACGATAACCCCGCACTTCAGAAATTCATTAAGATGTTTAAATACAACAAGCACATTCAAAAATATATGAACTAATACGATGAGAATTCGTTCTGATTTAAAAGTTTAAGGCTCTAAATGGTAAGCGGAACATAGTCCTTATTATTCTTTTTTGGCTTATCAGAACTTATTTATATTGCTAGAGTTACCCCAGGCCAACAGTTCATAGCACAAGACCGATTAAATGGTAGTATAATGGAAATTTTTAAGGATAGATTTCTTTACAAAATCTCTCAACCGCAGTACAGCGTGACGATAGTTTATTGCAAATGTTATGGATTTGACTAGTCCATAAAAGATGAGAGTCAACTAAAATTCCCAAGAAGCTTACGTCCTCACCCTGAACAAGATTTGCTGACCAGTCCCTGATAAGCAGACTCCTATCCTGGGTCACCCTAATAGAGGTGAAAACTAGAAACTTAGGCTTCGCGCTATTCAGGTAAATGCCATTTCCCACCCTCCACTCAGCAATATCTCTCACACACCTGTTCGCCCTTGTACAAAGACTCTCATAATCAGTTGTCGAGGGGCAACTGCCAACGTGTCATCCGCGAAAAGAGTTATATAACTATTGCCGGCCAACAGAGGTAGGTCGTTTATAAACAGAAGGGACAAGATAGACCCCAGTACACTGCCCTCCAGGGGCTCGAGCACAACAAACTAGAATTCGTGTGTTGGTCGAAGTTTCTAACAGTGTTGCGGTGTTTTTTTTTTCAATCGCTGCAACATCATTCAAGGCAATGGGGTTGAACTTTTAAAATTTAACTTATAAAAAGCAACTAACCAATTAAATTTTAAGATAATTTTAGCCAGTTTGTTGTCATGTGAAACAAATCAGAGAGACGAAATGTATTTACCAATAAATATCTGTTTTAAAAGACCTATAATAGTCGATATTTTATATAACTATTAGCTACCTATCGTAAAACACGTAAAGTAAACAGTTGATAACTACCATGAATTACTTGCTAAAATAAAAGTAAAACGAGTGTAGAAAAATGCAAAATAATCGACTACTAAATACCCACAGCATGATCATGTTCTTTTCACCTTTAAGACGTTATAGCAGTGGTAGTTATAGTAGGTACGTTAAATATTCCCGCGAAATTAAGAATAGTATAACCTAAAGTGTTATACCAATAGTCCGTTCTGTTAATATAAAAACAAGCTTTACAATAAAGCCAACTTAATCTACGCTAATTTATCAGAAAAAAAAACAACGGCTAAAAAAGCAAGTCTGAAACTCTGACCTGGTCAAAGAAATATGCTTTACTTAATCGAAAATTTTCTTTGCAAAGGAAAATAAATAAAGGTTGAAATGCTCACTATAGTGAGGTATAAATTAACCAGCAATTTACATATTTATATAAAAAAACAAAATCTCTCACGGTTCGATCTGCTGATGTGATCGAAAAAAACACGTAGGCAGTTCTTCAGGCAAGTGCCAGAAGGAAGCCTACACGATTGAACGCAAAACTCTTCCACACCTACTCGTCGATCAACACGAGGGACATCTAAGGTTCAAGAAGGTAGGAGTGAGGTTAAGATACTTTACGTAATGTAAAAACTAACACTTCCTCAGTTGAACGATTCTTCAAACCCTATTAAATATCAACATATACCGAATACAACACTGGCAAAGCTTGTGCTCAAAACCCAGAAAACATTTACAAACATGGAAAAAATTAAATACCAAAGAAAAATTAATATTTTAACTGTGAAGGGATATTTAAAATCTGCTAAGCCCAAATTATCTATGCTGCCTCAAAAAGTCGACGAGACAGGACCACTGCAAGGAAAATTAAGAATGAATTAGCGACCATTCTGGTTGAATACAAAATATACAAAATGGTGAAAGATAAGAAAAAAACAAAAGGCAACACAACTCGACGAAAATAGTCACAAGATGGGTTCAGGCACCAAACAAGTCATACAATAAAGGTAATAGAAGGGGTACTGCTTGAGACTCAAAATGTGGAAGATTCCCCAGACGTGTATTTCATTAAATTGTTTCACCAGACACAAACACTTTCAGCTGCCATAGTTGCCCTTTTAACTCTGACCCATGTTTAATTTCTATTAATGGAGATGGCAGAAGGGAAATCACGCGCAAATTCAGCGGAAGTCTTCTTCCAAAATTTAAACCAGCCAATCTCTACCAACCTCAAACCACATTTCGATCATAAATTCATTTCAGGTTTTCCTATTACATTACGTTGTACTATGACAACCTGCAAAAGCACTGATGTCCTGCGATATCAGAACACACTCATGTTTTCTAACCTTCCTCCATCTAACTGATTTCTATTGCGATGCCGGCAGGGATGCTATACGGCACCGGTGATCTTTAATAATACCACACAGCAAGCGGTCTCAAAGGCTACTAATCAGAATCGATAATATAGCTAATGGGAGCACATATTCCTAATTGGTTGGATAGTGTCACAAACGGCGCCTCAACGTACAAGGCAAAATCTTAAGTCCAGAGGATAATTCCCGAAATGAAAGAAAAGAACATGTAGGCAGCTCTCCAGGCAACTTCCAGAAGGCAACGTACACCATTGAACGCAATTAATTAAAAGGAAGAGAAGAAGAAGAAGGTAGGAGTGAGGGTGAGACAATTTACATAAAAATTAAAACTTCGCCAGCTGAAGGACGCTTCAAACCCTGTAAAATATAAATATATTCAAAGTTTTTGCTCAAAACCCAAAGCAGAAATTTTTACAATTAAAGAAAAAAATCAAATACCAACGAAAAATTAATATTTTACTGTGCAGGGATTTTTAAAACGTGCTAAATCGAAATCAGCTAAGCTACCTCAAAAAGTCGAAGAAACAGGACCAGTGCAAGAAAAATTAAGACGGAATTAGTGACCATTTACGTAGGATCAAAAAAATTACAAAATGGCAAAGGATAAAAGAAATAGTCGCAGAATAAGTTCAGGCACCAAACAAACCGTATATTGAAGTTAATGGAAAAGGTACTGACTGGGACTTAAAGCGAGTCTGGTAGAAGATCCGCCAAAAGGTTGTTTTTACCATTTGTTCTAACAGACACAAACGCTGACAATTGCAATGGTTGACTTTTGAAGAGTGTCCCGCGTTTTGTTTCTATGGGTGGTGATGGCAGAAAGAAAACCACGCGCAAACATCCTCGGAAGTACCTTCCAAAATTTAAAACAGCCAATCTCTACGAACCTCATACCACTTTTTGCTCATAAAATTCGGTTTGGTTTTCCTATTGCCTTACATTCTACTATAACAAACTGTTCTCACAAGCAACTTTCCTTCAGCCCACTACGTTGTACTGCGACAGGCATGCTATACACCGCACCCGTGATCTGTAATACAGAAAGTGATATCAAAAGCATATATTTATTAATCAAGATCGACTACATAGCTAATCAGAGCGCACGTTTCTAATTGGCTAGATATATTGGTTAGTAGATAAAAATGCATCTCTACGATACGCGTGCGGGAAGATCTCAAGTATAGATGACAATCCGATTCTCGAAATAATTGTCAAAAACTAAAAATAATTATCAAAATCTATGTTACATTAAATAAAATCAACAGAGGCCAGAATAATTTGGCCATTTTTGATGATATATGGCCACAATTAACTTCTATTAGGAAGTAACAATCAAAATAAGGTAAGGTTCTTTCGAACATAACTTGTAGTTGGCCCATTTATGCAGTTGTTTTTATCACTTTTTACACTTTTAAATGATCTAGTCAACCCCGTTTCTTCTAGGAAAGCTAAAGAAATACAAGAACGGCGAAAGTTTAATTTACAAAGTCATGAACCAAAGACATTCCCAAACACTAAAATAACCTAAAAAAAATAAATACAGGCTCGGAATTTGGTCAATAATCGGTACTCTGGTATATATTTTATAAAATTAAATAGCCACGAGATTATTTAAGTGAAAAAAATATAGACAAGGTGACGATATTGGTAAACATGTCCTAGAAACAAAATTGGGGTTTAACAACCTAAAATCCACCTAATATTAAATATTTACTTAGCTGTGTGGCCTTCTTTCTTTTCAAATGTTGCCAAAACAGATTATGGCCGAATACAACGAGAGGAGTACGAAAATTGCTGCATTTTCAACGGGAGAAGTATTACTAAGTTATATACTATGACAATAAATGTGGGACTATCCTTATGTGTGACATATTTTGAAACAATCTTCATTTAAAGATCCTTATAGCGATTTTTATTTCAAACGCATTCTTGAAAGAATGGCGAATCTAAAAAAGTTCAGATTTAAATAACAGTAAAATTTAACTTTAATTAGTAGTCAAGTATATGGTAATTTCTTGACAGGTACAACTTTTCGTCAACTGTTCCTGCATCTAATTTCGGTACACTTAATAAAGCGTTGTAGGGTATCAAGAAAACACTCCGTATTTCAGAAATTAGATCAGTGAAGGTAATCCGTCCGGGTCGAGGTTTAAGCGAAGGTTATTTATATTACTTGGTACACGTAATATTATTGTTTCAATTCAACGAACGCGCTACCAAACGCAGACCGCAAGGATGACTTAACATTGACGATCTTGCACTGTTATTATAATAATATATACAAGTCTTGAACCCACATCAACTCGATATATATAGGAGATTAGAAGACTGAGGGACAATCGATATTAATTAGTATAAGCAGTATAATAAAACATAATATAATCATAGCGAGAATCTTAAGTAATAACTAATGTGAATACAGAACTCAAATATTACCTGGAGTATTATTGAAATGAATAAAACATTTCTACAGCGTATAGAAGATATATTTTTAGCTCATGCCCGCATTGTAGATTATTTTTTATTTTATATTGGTGACGATATTTGAAAAAATGGTTCAAATAAAGAATAGTATTTTACATTTTATATTATCTCTCATATTAGGTTATTTCCATGTTGTAAAGGAAATCCAATTGGCTATTAGGTCTCAAACTGATGTTTCTGGACAAAAATAGCTTTGAAACATTAATTTCTAGGTCTATAAATACAATATCTATGAAATATGCATTATGATTTTTAATATATTCAATCCGCACGGATGCATCCAAATGAATCAGCGCGGAAGATTTTTCAATTTATCTTTCATGATGATTGCTTACCAGATTATCTTGCAATCGAATTTATAAAAAAAACCCATTCAATCACACATGCAACCCATTGGGCACTATCATACCAAATTTAAAAAAATGATCAAGGAAGTTTTTCTATTTCAAAGTGTAAAAACATAAATAATAAATAACTCACAATTGCAAACTGCAATGCCCCGGATCGCTCCACACACACATCTTTTATTCTCATATGTGGAAAATTTGCTACATAAACTTTTATTAAACTATCGACCACTAGAAGCTAAAATCTTATCTTGACCAGGCCCTGAAAATCCGAAGCTGCACGGAAACAAAAAGAAAGCTAGAAGAAAACTTGGGAAAAACTGCGGAAAAAGCAACGAAAAGTTTTAAAACATATGTTTTCGTCGGAAACTTTATAATTAAGGAGGAAAAGGCTTTTTGCTGCCAGGACGTCAAGATTACAAGTAGAGAGGTTTTGCACTGTCAGTCGAGAAGTGAACGACACAATTTCATTGCCAGATATTTTCTATTAAGGAAGTAGTTTTTTTTTCCTTGGATATTTGAAGTATCCAAATAGAATTTATGCAACATTTATAACTTCTGTCATAGTAGTCCCTTTGACTAGTATTGCAGAAACTTCTGCATCGGAGAAGTTAAAAAGTAAGGCTCGATCAATAATTTTAACCTAGAAAGCGTAGATAGTATCTGATTGCTATAGACACCTCAGAAAAAAGGACAAGATAATGTCAGATAGTTTTAAAGAAAGTTAAGGTGATAAAAAGAATGAATGAAAATGATTCAACACAAATCGAGATGAGAAAATAAGGCTGCGCAAGGAAGAAGACATAGCATGGCTTAAGAATGCAAATGATGAAGCAAAGGGCGATTTCGTGATTGATGGTGAGAAAACACTATTGTCGCTCGACAAAATAAAGAAATATTATAATATTTTCTAAATGGAACACGCTGTGTATTTCCACCATAATACAGACCTTATTTTCCTGATTTCAGAAATATTTAATTTGTTAGTAGTGTACTCATGAGAGAGAGAATCCTCCCCGACGAGATAATATCCCTCCTCCGTGAGGGCTCTCTCTCTCTCATGGTGAAGTGAAATTGTGTCTCATGTAGAATATTAACACGCTTCCTATAATTTTCTACCTTAAAGGAGACATAAGACGTGAGTGTTGCATCATCTTATAATGTAACCTTGTTAAATGTCGCTACGGTTAGCGACCGATCAAAACTGCGCCTCCGGGAGGGCTCTATCTCAACGTGAAATAAGATTTTGCCTCTCTCTAAAACCTTGATAAATTTCATTGTAACATAAGGATGAGAGTTACTTCACCCTACAATGTAACCTTGCTAAAGTTCGCCGCGGTTATCGATACGGCAACACTCTGCCACCTGAGTGTATGTAATCTTCAGGTTATATTCCTTGTTTAAAAACTTATTATAAAACTAGCAGCTTGTGATGTTCTACGTCCATGCAAAATTTGTAAAGTTATAGTAAGTTGTTAGTTTTAGTAGTTTCAAACTAACGTAATAGGAAGAAAGTGTTTTTAATTCGTGTGGTCATAAGAGCTGCTTTTAGTGTTTGACAGAGTGGACAATCAAAAAAGGAAATTATTATTATACTGGAAGAAAATTAAATAACTTTTTAAAAATACTTAACTAAACTAATATTAAAACGTCAAGCGATATAAAATGGAAGAGATTGAAGAAATGAACATCGCCAGAGTTTTGGATATTATAAGTTAAAGTGATATAGGTGAAATAGATATTGAAAAATTCAAAAATGAATGTAAATAATTTTATGGGAATTGAATCAGATCCATCTACTACACATCAATTAGAAATGAATCAAGAGGATGATCTTGCAGACAGCAATGTGCTATTTTTGAAAGACTTCAGAGAAGTTGATTTTAGTGAAAAATTATCTTGCAAGTAAGTAATGTAATTGTTGTTATAGGGTTTTTTTTATGGCAGTGACACACACACTAAAGGGAGATCCTATGGCGCTCGAAGAGCGGTGTTTGTGCGAAGATGTTGATTGACACGGTTCTTGAAGAGTTGTAAGTTGTAATCAGGGGAAACAGATGTCCTGGGAGTAAGTTCCACAGTAATGCAGTGCGCCAGACAAAGGAGTTCCTATAAAGCAATCTTCTAGATGTTTCCAGTTTCCAGGGACGGGATGAGGCGGGCAAAATCCTGTGGACATCTGTCGTGAAAGTACATGTAAAACAAGAACATCTCCGCCACATGTCTGCGGTGTTCAAGACTCTTTAGATTCCGGGTAAACTTCTGGTCGCCGATGAGACGCACAGTTCTCTTCTGAATGGAATCCTGCAACTTTAGGGTGTGCTTTGGTGCGGCGTCGGGCGTGTAAGTCGTAACCAGGTTAGGGGTAGTTTACTGCTGTTGTTGTAGAACATACTTGTGTCTCTGTGAGAGCTGGTGTGTGTGGTCTATTTGCTTGTAGATGTTGGTGTACCGAATTTATGTTTATAATTAGGCCTTTTATGTTGCAGAAATCTATTCTAAATTGGTTCGGTATCTTTGCTGTCTATGAGATGCGGAATGAAGGGCTCCCAGGGCCACCCTGGGCTCCCAGAGATCCGAATGGCCGGGCAGTTTGCATCCGCAATATTTTGATACTGGAAGCACCAAGTCTATATATTCTTACTGTGAAACCCGGTGGAAGCGGAACGTGATTCGGAGAAGCCACTT
>JAEQML010058193.1:0-30650 GCA_016904865.1 Pissodes strobi | reverse complement strand
GAGACATCTCGGCCACATGTCTGCGATGTTCCAGACTATCCAGATTCAGGGTCAACTCCGGATCGCCGACGAGACGCACAGCCCTCTTCTGAATGGAATCCAGCAGCTTTAGGGTATGCTTTGGTGCGGCACCCCAGATATGTGAGCAATATTCTAAGCACGGTCTTATTTGTGCTTTGTACAGCAAGAGCAACTGCTGCGGTGTATAGAGTTTTTTGTTGCGAAATAGCGCACCAAGCTTCTGGGAGACTGATTTTGCGATGTTAGCAACATGGTCATGCCATGACATATTGCTGTTGACCGAGACACCCAGCAGCCCGATTGACGAGGATGAAGGAATGGTCGATCCTGCCATAATGATGTCAGGGCCCGCTGTATTGGCCCTCTTAGTAAACGTTGCGGCTTGGGTCTTTGCTGCATTGAACTGGACTAAATTTCGGTCGCCCCAAGTTTGAACTTTCTCCAGGTCTTGATTAATTGCTGTAATCTGCTCCTGTCTGCGGTGATGAGTCTCACTCGCTGGTAAGGGTTTTTCTGATCTAAAGTGTACAAGGGTACTGTCATCTGCAAAACTGTAAACAGGATTATTCGTTTCGATCAGCAGGTCATTAATATAGATGAGGAACAGAGTTGGTGAAAGTATTGCGCCCTGAGGCACGCCCGCGTTGATGGTGAATGTGTCCGAGATGTGTCCATCGACTGCAACGTGTAGGGATCGGTTCTTAAGGAAACTGGTCAGCCAGCTGCAGAGAGAGGCGGGCAGTCCCAAGGACGGCAGTTTGTTGAGCAGTCCGTCATGCCAAACTCTGTCGAATGCCTTTGAAATATCCAACGCAATCGCTCGAGACTCTCCGTAGTTTTCAATTGCCCTACTCCATATATGAGTGACATAGGCCAATATATCTCCTGTCGATCTCTCTTTGCGAAAGCCGTATTGATTATCGCTGATTATTCTGTTGCTCTCGAGGTACTTGAGTAGTTGCTGGTTGACTACACGTTCCATGACTTTGGAGATTATTGGAAGCAAGGCAATTGGACGATAGTTTGAGGGCGTGGTTTTCTTGCCTTTTTTTGGAACAGGTTGCACTCGAGCGACTTTCCAAGAGGATGGGTAAATCCCTTTTCTGTAAGAAAGAGAAAAAAGCCTGGAAAAAACAGGTGTTAGTTCGTTGGCGCAGTTCTTTAGCACGATGGCAGGTATTCCGTCCGGTCCTGATGCCTTTTGCGTATCTAGTTCTTTAAGGATTTTGCGAATATCACGATGAGAAAACTTGACTTCTGCCATGGTGGTGTTGATGTTCGGTATAGTGGGGAGAGTCTTGCTTTGGGGCACGTCTAAGGTAGAGTGCGATGAAAACATTTTGGCGAGCATGTTTGCTTTTTCCTTGGCTGTAGTCGCCGTGATGCCACGTTCGTCCGTCAAAGGTGGGAGAGACGTTTTCGTAAAGTTGTTACTTACTGCCTTTGCTACCGACCAGAAATTCCTGGAGCCACTGGGGCATTGCAAAAGTTTATTCCTGATCCTTTGGTTGTGTTTGTCCTTAGTTTCGTTTGGTTGTGTTTGGTTGGTACATGGAAAGCACCGTTAAACAAGCAGGAAAAAATCCTCAGGAACCAGATTGACTATATGACTATCAACGAAAGATACCGAAACATGGTCAAAGCAATGAAAACACTGCCGTACCCTCAGATCACAATCTATTGATAGGAGAGATAAGACTTAGACTTAAAAAGATCAAACAACAACATCCATCTAAGAGAATGGACACAAAGCACCTACAAACTAATAGTTAAACAATAGCAAATACTCTAGAAAGCAAATTTGCAACATCAGAAAACCCTCTAAGCATAGAAGATTATTGGCAACATTTTAAAACAGTAATCCAAACAACAACGTCAGGCAGACAGAGAACAATTAAGAAGAAACAACACTGGATGAATAACGAGATCTTAAACTTGATGGAAGAAAGGCGGAAGCATAAAAACCAGGATCAAGAAAAGTATAACTCCATCAATAAAGAAATAAGAAGAAAAATACGCGCAGCAAAGGAAAAGTGGTTTGAAGAAAAATGCTCCGAAGTAGAACAACTGCAAAGAAGTCACGATACATCTAATCTGCACAAGAAAGTAAAAGAGATGGCAGGCATAGTAAACAAACGAGCCAACAACCTTGTCGATAAGGATGGAAAGCTAATTGTGGACGAGATGGACAAGTTGAGCAGGTGGAAGGAGTATGTCGAAGATCTATTTGCAGACGAGCGACACAAGATAGAAACAAAAACTTGTACAACTGGCTCGACGACAACATATGCAGATATAGAAAAAGCTATAAGAACATTAAAAATTGAAAAAGCGCCAGGCCCAGACGAAATCCCAATAGAGATGCTCAAACTCCTAGAACTTAAAGGCAAACAGTCACTTCTTTACCTCTTTAACAAAATATGTGAGACGGGCGACATACCTTCGGAGTGGCTGACATCATCCTTTATAATGATCCCAAAAAAAAACGAACGCGAAACAATGCAAGGATTATAGGACAATAAGTCTAATGAGCCATGTCTTGAAGATCTTTCTTAGAATAATACATTCCAGAATATACAATAAGGTGGAAGAACATATTAGTGATACGCAATTTGGATTTCGGAACAACTTGGGAACCAGGGAGGCACTGTTTGGAATGCAGGTTTTGGTACAAAGGTGCAGAGATGTTGGACAGCCAGTTTACATCTGTTTCATAGATTTTGAGAAAGCCTTTGATAAGATGAGGCATGATAAGCTGATCAAGATTCTGCAACGAGCAGGTATAGATGATAAAGACTTGCGTATCATTACAAACTTGTACTGGCAACAACAAGCGAATAGTAAGATAGGCCAAAACACCTCGGAAACTGTAAAAATATAAGTGGCGGGGTGAGGCAGGGATGTATTTTGTCACCCCTATTATTTAATCTGTACTCCGAACACATATTCCAAGATGTACTGGATGAGATTGATGGAGGAATCAAAGTTAACGGCGTGAATTTCAATAATCTTAGGTATGCGGATGATACCGTACTAATAGCCAGCACATGCGAAGAATTAATTACAAGAACTAATTGAAAATGTTACAATGCAATGCGACGAATACGGCCTGAAGCTTAATACGAAAAAAACCAAGTAGATGATAGTAAGCAAGGTCCCTATAGACGAACCGGCAATTATTATAGCATATGGTACACAACTTGAAAAAACGGAAAACATGACATACCTGGGTTCTAATATGAACAGCAACTGAGCAAGGAAATTAGAATACGCATTGAGAAAGCCAGAGCCACTTTCTTTAAGTTGAAGAAGGTCCTATGCGGTAAAAATATTGGTCTGAAACTTAAAATAAACTTTGTAAGATGCTACATATTCTCATTACTGTTGTACGGGGTCGAGAGCTGGACACTGACGGATACGTTGCTGCATAAACTGGAGGCCTTTGAGATGTGGGTGTATCGCAGAATACTACGCATAAGCTGGGTACTCTGGGTAGACAGAGTAAGTAATGAAGAAGTCTTAAACCACCTGACGAAGGAGAAAGAAATTATTAAAACAATAAAAGCCCGGAAACTAGAATACTTTGCCCATGTGATGCGACACCCAGGGCGATACAACATATTACACCTGATAGTACATGGTAAAATAGCCGGAAGAAGAGCATCAGGCCGCACAAGAAGATCGTGGCTCCGGAATCTGAGGGACTGGTGCCATAAATCAACGACATCTCTGTTCCGAGCAGCCAGTAACAAGATAATGGTAACTAATATGGTGGCCAACATGATGATGACCAGGAGAAGTAGCATTTTCTTTAGTTATTTGGTCCTGTATTTGGTATCCATTCATTTCTATTAGGCTTGTTTAATCACCTTCTGCTTGGAAGCTCTTCAAAAGATCCAAATTGGTGTCTCCAATCACTATGCATGCTTTTTTCTGTCGTTCTAACATTTCATCAAATTTCGTTGTGTTGAGGCCTATATATGCCATAGATGTAAAGGTTTTGGTCTGTTAAGTATATTGAACTGCCATTGCAATCTTCGGGCAGTACATTTGTGATATCATTTTCAGTGTAGTGTCTGCCATCTTTCATATAAATAGCTTTACCACCGCCCCGCGTTTTTCTGCAGTCATGTACAGCACAGAGTAAGATGGCATATTCATGTAATCAATTTCATTTGCATAAATCCATGTTTCACTTAATATAATTACGTGAATATTTTCCCGATAGTTGTCTATTATGTCGATCAGATCCTGTAACTTATTTCTTAGACTTCTTATATTTATACATAGTAGGTTCAAATAGATGTTCTTGCCCATTTTTAAATGTAAGATTTTATTTTATATTTGTTTGCTTTGTATTTACAATATTTACCCATGATCAGTTTTTAGAATATTTACACATTTATTACACATGACCGGGTTGAATCATTTGAAGATCTGCCTCATTTCTTATACGTATGGGTTCTTCATGTTCGTTCTTCTTTATATATATTCTTCCACTCAGTATGTATGCCGATCACCGATTCGTCTTCGGTCGAGTGCAGACGCGTTCGGTGACGGCTCTTTGAGCGCCATTGGCACAGGCCATTAAGCGACACGTGGCAATCGTTTAGTGACCGTTTTTCTCCCCGAGGAAGAACCGGATGTCATAGCCAGCGTAGTCTGTGCCTTTCATAGCTTAGCCAGAAGCAATTCTGTGCCTTTCATAGTTTATAGCCAGAAGAAATACCCATTCACGCCGGTACCCAGGCCTGGAGGGACCGGATGTCCCTGTGGGACCATGTCTGTCTATGTAATTCAGTAGCTTATATTTGTGCAAGCTCGATGGTCACGTGAAGGTTTAGAGCCAGATACTACGTGGTCATCAAGTAATGGAGCTGGCAATTACCTAGGAGCAACGCCATAATCAAAACCAGGAACCTGGACGTATGCCGATTTGAGGTTATGTTGCTTTTTGAGGTCTCTTGCCATCTTAAACAGGTATTGATTCCTCTTCGTTAGGTCATCATTAAAGAATATGAATATATTCCTGTTTCCACCAGCCAGGCCACATTCACTAGCTTTAATTCCCTTAAGTTATTTGACCTTCCTTTGTACTTTATGTTTTGAGGCTTTATCTTTGAATTTAATAAGTATGGGCGCATTTCTCTTTTTAGATATATTATGATAAACATCGGATATATCATTCATTGCACTCAGTACCCTTTGAATAATTTGTTTTGGTTGTTCCGTCTGTTTGGGATATCCAGATAAGATGACGTTTTTTTTCCTTTTCGTGCTGTTCTCCTTCATTTAATTTATTCTCCATTTCATTTACTTTTAACTCTAGCTGTTTGTTTTGGTCTCTCACGATCTGAATATCACTGGTAGGTTTTTCAATTAGACTTTTTTGTTCATCAAACCCATCAGACATAAATTGAAAATTGAATTGACTTTTTCATTTCCGACAGCTCAGGCTGCACTAACTTCTTAAAGGGCCCAAAACATTCATTCAACAAGTCTTTCACAATGTTTCAGATCTTTTTTCCATACATTTTTTGATCTTCACTAACCTCACTTTTATTTTTCACTTCACAACAATAGACTTTATTTTTTGAATTTAACACTTTTGCTTGAGCAGCACAGCTTGGGTGGTAACTTGAGCCACACTTTTCACAATCATATGATATTGTATATTACGTTTGTACTCGACATAACCTCACTTCAGTGAGGTGAATTAATGATGGCATCTCGTTTTGTACATCAAATGGGGTTTAAGCATGAAGTCCTTTTTAGATTGAAGCCTATGAAAGCCTATTAAAATATTTTTCTGCGATGATATGTCAATATAAATGGACCCTAATTATACGTCACTATTTTGACAACAATGTCAGCTGCGTATCTGCCTAACATTTAGACGTTGTCAAGAAATGTTGCCTAATAAGAGATAGTAAAGTGCAGAATATATTTCGGGTAGGTACTATTTTCACTATTATGATACCATAATCATTACCATGTGGTAGAGTTTATATTGTTATTAATGAACTTAGTGCGAGTTAGTTTGGTTTGCATTTTCCTCGATTGAGTTGAACCTGAAATAAAATTCATCGTCAATTAATCAACGTGGCAACCGCGCCACTTGAACCACATTTTTTAATTCATAAAAGCCAAATATATACAATAATGACATTCTTGGACTCATTTAAAGAAAAAAAAATATGAGTCTATGTCCTAAACGTCTTAACTTTTGAGATACAGGGTGGTAAAGTTTTCAAATAAAAATCCATTTTATATAATAACTGTGATACCATTGCAGCTATCTTTATGAAATCTGGTACGCATCTTCTATGCATCAAGACGCATTTTCTGATGTACAAAGAAATGGATTATTTCTACCAGTGGCGTTCATACGGGTTTTGCATTGAATATTTTTGGAGACAAAAATGGTACGCCACTGCTTTTTCGTCAAGTAAAAATTGTTTTTGAAATTATCATTCTTTTCTGTGCAAATTTGATCTCTTGATTCTCTTTCGTCCGACGCATTGTTTTCGCTTAAAAAAATAAAAATCGTGTTTGTGCAAGCTGAAATCCTCGCTGAAATTTTAATCTGGTAAGCATTAGTGGCGTACCATTTTTTTCTCCAAAAATATTCAATGCAAAACCCCTACGGACGCCACTGGTAGAAATAATAAAATTTTTTGTACATCAGAAAATGCATCTTGATGCGTAGAAGACATGCACCAAATGTCATAAAGATATCTACTATAGTATGGCAGTTATTATACAAAATAGATTTTTTCTGAAAATTTTACCACCCTGTATCTTAAAAGTTAGGATGCTTAGGATATAGTTTATATAACGTTTTTTGCTTAAAATGAGCCCCAGGAATTAAATATTAGCATGTATATATTTTCAGGCAACTGCTGACAAGAAATATAATTTGTTGCAAAGGAATCGATCTCAAAACAAAGTGAAATGCATTAGTCCACTAACAAGATTACAATAATCTATTTAACGTTCTTATCGAGCAATGCCTCGTAAAAAGTGCGATTTCCCTGCTTGTAAGGAAACTATAAACTTTCATCTAAATAGCTATTATAGTTATTTTCTCGTTCCACTGTGTGCGCACTATAATTTGTGCATTCTCTGTTGCCCGTTTTACCACAGACAAAATTAGTTTGTGTTCGAAATGGCTCAATATGATATCGATATATCGAAATTTCGATATTACCATGGGTATGTTGAAATGTTGATTTATCGGTGTGTCAGCCATCTTGCTGAAGGAATATGCATTGATATTGTTCATATAGGTATTGCAATAGATCGTTATTTCAAAGATATCGATCGTGCCTCAGCTCCCTACACTCGCCTGTAATATTTAGAATAAGCTTTAATGTTATAGTGAAATTATTACCACGGCCGTAATAGCACTCAAACTATCCCAAATTTTAGACAAAATTACTCTGTTTAACTGCACACCCTGTATGTGTCATTGAAAATTGAATTTTCTACATCCAAAACTAAAATACTTTAAAAGCCCTTGCGACGTATGCCATTTTGTAATTTTTGAAGTGAACACTTCTTTAGGCGGCTTCGGCACACTTTTTCCTTAGTAGGAAATGAAACCGAGCCGTCATGTAACGGGTCACGCACCGAATGAGACGTGAGAATCGAACAAACAGAGACGAGCCCGACGCGACGCGGCGGCTCGATAGGGAATTTAGAGGAGTAAACTCTCTAAATGCTTCTCTATTTCGAAATTGAGGAAAAGTGCAAAAACAATCAAAAATATGCCCCCCACCTCCCCGGATGCCCAAAAATATTCGAAAAAATGGGAAAAAATTTAAAAAACGTAAAAAATTATTCGAGAAGTTAATAAAAGTATTATAAAACGAAATAATAAAAAAAAATTAAAAAATTGGAGAAACGCGGTTTTTGGCGAAAAAAAGCGAAGGAGTTCAGCTGCGAGGTCGGGGATGGTAAAAATGAAGAGAAAAAAATGCTTTATGAAAAAAAGGACAAAAATTTTTGAAAAAATGGGAAAAGTTGAAAAAAACGTCCAAAAAATTCGGAAAGTTGTTATAAAAGCATTATAAAACGAAAAAATAAAAATAATAATAAACAAAAACAAAAGATTGTTCAAAAAGTTAATAAACGTATTATAAAACCAAATAAGAAAAAAAATAATAAAGAAAAAATTAAAAATTGTTCGGAAAGTTATTAAAAGTATTATAAAACGAAACAAAGAAAAAAAATAATAAAAAAAAAGTTAAAGGAACGCGGTTTTTGGCGAAAAAAAAAATTGAAATAAAGAAAAAAAACAAAAAAAGGTCGAAAACGGGGGCAAAAGTTGAGAAAAAAAAGCTTAAAAAAATAATAAAAACTCAATTCCAATTCATTATTTATCTAATACAAGAAAATACCGCATTTGATATCCTTTTCGGTACATACCGAGTGTTTTAAAATGAAGAAACAACTACAAAAAAATTGAAAATACGGAAAAATTATGAGAAAAGAGAGAAATAATCGATAGTTTTTAAATTAGATCATTATTATTGACTTAATACAAACAGCTGTTAAAATTAAAAAAAAAATCATAAAAAAACATTAACATGAAAAAACAAATCTGAATATGGAAGAAAAAAACAGATACAAAATAAAAAAGAATAGAAAAACATATTTTGAAATGGAAAAATGTGTGGAAAAAGAACTGAAAAGAAAGCATGAAAGGAAATAAGAAAGAAAGGTATACGGAAAAAAAGGATGAAGAAAGATGGACTGTTAACTTCTAGTATAAAAAAGGATATTAGCGTCTAGTGAGGTCCAAAGTCACGAATAGTCCTGACCAATCAAGAGCAAGACGCTAGCGTATATCGGAATTATCCATGTCTTTGCGGTCTAGAGAAACTGCTTCAACGCCTCGGTGGTGTAGTAGGCAAAGTGTTTGCGTGTCATTTCTGCGCTGCGGGTTCGATTCCCTTCGGTCGCGACAGATGTTTTGTTTATCTTTTCTTAAGGATATGTTTGTATTTTCTTAATTTACTTTTTTTCTTAATTTTGGGTTAGCCTTGGGTTAGTTTTGGTTCGTTCTTATTGATTGAGCCCCCATAGCCATGCGCTTTCAATTGCCTTGAATGTAGAACGCTAGCGTCTTGCTTTTGATTGGTCAGGACTTGGACCGTGACTTGGACCTCACTAGCGTCAAGTAAAAAGGATGACAAAGGTATGCAAGAGAATAGAAAAACACATGGAAAAAATGTAATAAGAATCAAAAACTATGAAAAAAAGATATGGAAAAATATGAGAGAAAAGTATGAACCCCCCCAGGGAACAGAAGAAAAACTTAAGAACGGCAAGGGCTACGGAGTCGAAATTTTTATGATATAGGTGTGCCTCATGGGGGGCTACCTTTTGGGGAAAAACAGTGTTTTGCCGATATCTCTGCAACTGAGCCTCGGATCGAAAATCTGAGAATTATATCCCCCCCCCCCTCCACGGATAGCCAGAAATAATGGAAAAAATTTAGAAAAAATTAAACAACGTAAAAAATTGTTCGGAATTTTAATAAAAGTATTATAAAACGAAATAAGAAAAAAAATAATAAAAAAAGTAAAAAGTTGGAGAAACGCGGTTTTCGGCGAAAAGAAGTAAAGGAGTTCAGCTACGAGGTCGGGAATGGCAAAAATGGGAGGAAAAAATTGCTTTATGAAAAAAAACATTTTGAAGAAATGGGAAAAAAATAGGAAAAACGTAAAAAAATGTTCGGAAAGTTAATAAAAGTATTATAAAACGAAGAAAGAAAAAAATAATTAAAAAAAAAAACAAAAGATTTTTAGAAAAGTTAATAAAAGTATTATAAAACCAAATAAAAAAAATAATAAAAAAACTTTTCGGAAAGTTAATAAATGTATTATAAAACGAATTAAAGAAAAAAAGATTTAAAAAAAGGTTAAAGAAAGGCGGTTTTCGGCGAAAAAAAAATTGAAAAAAAGGAATAAAATTAAAAAAAGGTGTTGAAAACGGGGCAAAAGTTGAGAAAAAAGAACTTAACAAATAATAAAAACCCAATTCCTATTAGATCATTATTTATCTAATACAAGAAAATACAGCATTTGATATCATTTTCGGTACACACCGAGGGTTTTAAAATGAAGAAACAATTACAAAAAAATCGAAAATACGGAAAAAATACGGAAAAATTATGAGAAAAGTAGGAAATAATCGATAGTTTTCAAATTAGATCATTATTATTTACTTAATACAAACAGCTGTTTTAAATTAAATGAAAAATCATGGAAAAAATTAATAAGTGTAGAAAAACATGAAAAACAAATCCGAATATGGAAGAAAAAACAGATACAAAATAAAAAAGAATAGAAATACATATTTTGAAATGAAAAAATGTGTGGAAAAAATAGAAAAGAAAACAAGAAAGAATGTTATATGGAAGAAAAAGTATGAAAAAGGATGGAATGCTATCTTCTAGTCTAAAAAAGGATGACAAATCTATGCAAAAAATAGAAAAACTCATGGAAAAAATTTAATAAAAATGAAAAACTATGAAAAAAAAGATATGGCCAAATATGAAAAAAGAAAAAGTGTGGAAAAATGGAAGAAAAACATGGAAAAAAACGAAGAAGTATTGAAAAGTATAGATAGAATATGGGAAAATTATAAAACAATCGTTTTCTTTATTAGGTAATTATTACCTTGTACAGGAACTATCACACATATTTGATATTCTTTACACACAGCACGTTTTAAAATGAAAAAATGCATCGAAAGACCAATAGAAAAACATGGAAAGAAGCAGGAAAAAAATGGAAAAAAGGTATGAAAAAAAAGTTCAAAAACGTATGGGAAAAATTTAATAAGTATCGAAAACAACAAAAAAGGATATGGAAGAATATGGAAAAGAAAGTATGGACTAAACAAAAAGCATGGTAAAATAGAGGAAAAACGTGGAAAAATGAGAAAACATGGAAAAAGTTTAGGACAAAATAAGACAAGTATAAAACAATCGATAGTTTTCCATATTAGATAATTATTTACCTCATACAAGAACTATCATACATATTTGATATTCTTTACACACAGTACATATTGTAAAATGAAAAAAATGCATTAAAAAAATAAAAGGAAAGGCATGGAAAGAAGAAAGAAAACAACGTACATGGAAGAAAATGTATGAAAAAAGATGGAATGTTATCTTCTAGTCTAAAAAAGGATGACAAAGGTATGTAAGAAAATAGAAAAACCCATGGAAAATATTTAATAAGAATCAAAAACTATGAAAAAAATATATGACCAAATATGAAAAATGAAAAAGTGTGGAAAAATGGAAAAAAACATGGAAAAAACGATGAAGTATGGAAAAGTTTAGAATATGGAAAAATTATAAAACAATCGATAGATTTCCTTATTAGGTAGATGTTTTAAAATGAAAAAAATGCATCGAAAGACCAATAGAAAAAACATGGAAAGAAGCAGGAAGAATAATATATAGAAAAAAGTATGGAAAAGGTATGAAAAAGAATTGAGAAACGTATGGGAAAAATTTTAAAAGTATCGAAGACAAGAAAAAAAAGATATGGATGAATATGGAAGAGAAAGTATGGACTAAACAAAAAGCATGGTAAAATAGAAGAAAAACGTGGAAAAATGAGAAAACATGGAAAAAGTTTAGGGCAAAATATGAAAAGTATGAAACAATCGATAGTTTTTAATATTAGATAATTATTTACCTCATACAAGAACTATCATACATATTTGATATTCTTTACACACAGTACATATTTTAGAATGCAAAAAAAGTATGAAAAAAATAAAACAAAAAGCATGAAAAAATGACAGAAAAAAGTGTATGGAAAAAATATTGCCTAGAAAAAATATTGAAAACGTATAAAAAAACGCATGGACAAAATTTAATAAGTGTCGAAATACATGAAAAAAAAAGATATAGAATAATATAGGCAATATAAGAAAAGTAGTACAAAACAATCAATAGTTTTCCATATTAGATAAATATTTACTTCATACAAAAACTACCACACATAGTTGATATTTTTTACAAACAGTACATATTTTTAAATGAAAAAAATGAAAGAAAATACATGGAAAGAAGAGAGAAAATATAAAATAGATGAAATTAAACTTCAAAAGTGTGACCTAGAAAAGTTATATGAAAAAGGTATGAAATAAAATAGAAGAAAGTGGAAAACATTTAATAGGTGTCGAAAAGCATGAAAATAGATATGGCAGAAGAAATATGGACAAGGGCGAGTGAGATGCAGTTAAACTTTAAAAGTATGGCCTAGAAGGCATGAAAAAGGTATGAAATAAAATAGAAGAATGCATGAAACAAAATTTATAAAGCATCCAAAAACACGAAAAAAAGATATGAAAGAAAAAATATGGACAAGGTTGAGCTAGTTGAAGTTAAACTTCAAAAGTATGGCTCAGAAGATGTGTGATAAAGGTATGAAATAAAACAGATGAATAGATGAAAAAAAATAATAAGTATAGAAAAATATGGAAAAAAGATATGGAAGAATATGGAAGAAAAAATATAGACAAGGGTGTTAAAGTTAATTTTCAAAAAGGTATCAAAAGAATATGAAATAAAATAGAAGAAGGCATAAAAAACAATGTAACAGGTATCGAAAAACATGAAAAAAAGATATGGAAGAATATGGAATGAAAAATATGGACAAGGATGAGCTAGTTGAAGTTAAACTTCAAAAGTATGGCTTAGAAAAGATATGAAACAAAATAAATGAATTCATAAAAAAATAATAAGTATCGGACAACAAAAAAAGATATGGAAGACTATGGAAGAAAAAATATGGCCAAGGGTGAGCTTTGAACTTTAATTTTAAAAGTATGGCCTAGAAAAGGAATAAAAAAAATATGAAAGCAAATAAAAGAACGCATGGAAAAAATTTAGCACGTATCCAAAAACCTGAAAAAGATATGGAAGAATATGGAAGAAAGTATATAAACAAGGGTGAGCTTGTTGAAGTTAAACTTGAAAATGGTATGAAAAGAGTGTGAAATAAAATAGCAAAACGCATGGAAAAATATTAAAAAGTATTGAAAAACATGACAAAAATATATGGAAGAAAAAATATGAACAAGTAGTTTAAGTTACAGTTCATAAATATGGCCAAAAGGTATGAAATAAAATAGAAGAACGCATGCAAGAACTTACTTTTTACTTTTTCGTGTAAATTTTCATAAAAATCAAAATTCTCTAGCCCAGTACCTGGCAACGTCAATGGTATTTTCTTCGGCGTTCCATAAATCATCCAGGATACAGATATGAGGACAACGTCTGCATGACAGCAGGTGCTCCATGTTTTGGATTTTGCCGCATTCACAGTCAATGTCCTCGTTGTTGATTAGCCCCCATTTAGTTTTATTGGTCTTAACAGGAGCAACTTCTGTTCTGATGCGGTTGAGGGATTTCCAGGTGACCCAATTAAGGCGTCGACCGGTGGGGGTCTTCTTCTTTAAGTGGATATTCAGGAGGTGGGTTCTCCGGAACCACTTTCATAAAACCTTTTCGAGATCAAAGTATTGCAACACATGGAAAAAAGATATGGCAGAAAGAATATGGACAAGGTGAGCTAGTTGAAGTTAAACTTTTCGCCATTTAGAGCTTTGACACGTCACGTCTCCACTTAATATTTTATTACTGAAAAACCAAATGATCTGGAGCAACCAAACTTTGATACACAAAAATCGCATCAATTCGACTGAAAATGCCAAATTGGGAATTTTTTAATTTTTAATTTAAAAATTTACTTTACGCGTACGTACCAGCCAACACATGGTTATTTTCAAGAAACTGAGATTCGTAATCCTCGTGTTTTTTGTAACAATTTTTTGCACGAGATCGGGAAATACGAGAAAATCGAAGTTAAATGCAAAAATTTGAATAGATGGCTTTGTTTATGGTGCATTTTGTGAAATTTGAAGGAATACGTCTTCCAATATTTTAACATGATGTTTAGATTAAAAACGATTTGAATCCAGAAAAATGGTTCAGGATTGGAAAATTTGGACTTTTTCTGGTGATTAGAGGCAATATCTGGTGGATTTTGCAGCAGATTTCGAGGTAAAATTTTACTTTTAGCATATCGATGCCTAAGTGAGTAGATTTATTTCCCTGAAGTTTCATTTGAAATGGGTTTAATCTGTGAAAATGGGTCAGGATCGAAGAATTTCGATATTTAACAAACGAAAAGTAGTTTTAGAATATACCTAGAACACAACGATGTTTCCACCTCTGGTCAGGACAGATTCGTCAAGCGTTTAAGTTGAAATATAGTTATAATTATAATACAATTAGTGGTAATTACGGCGGATATATAAAACCTTCATTAATTTTCGTGGTCAAACGTAGTATGTGTAGTTCAGTTGCGTTTACAAGCGAATAAAAATCAGGTAAGTATCTCAGCAGCAAATTGCGTTCTCGACTCGACAGAGGACAGAGCTAAAATTAACTTGTTCCTGTTACGTAACCGGGAGCCGATAAATTAGAGTAGATTAGATTAACTTCGTCAAACGACTCATATAATGTACGTCATTTTGTAGTAAGTAATTGGTCGGATTATCATGCATTCATCTAACGGCACAAATGGCATCCTCATTTTATTTGTTTATTTATACTTTCACCGCAACGGTACAACGGTAGTACTACACCTCTTTCATGCCGAACCTTATTCCGTTCTTCGTACCACGACGGTTTATGAAATTGAAGCACGATCAGTGAAAGTGAAGAATTACCAATTGGTGAAAGAGGTGATGATCGGCAGTCAAAGTGCGGTAGGTACTGAAGAACATTTATCAAATTTGGGTGAATATATCGTTTTTAAGCAGCTGTCATCAATGGAGATTCAGGTACAGGCTATTTTATTCACTTGTTTTTTTTAAATTCCCGCTCAGTTCTGTAGTGTCTTTATATAGCAACGAGGTGCTTGCTGACCTAGAATTGAAAATCATGCAATTTGTTTCTTTTTTTGAAATTTTTTAAAAAATATTATCCGTTTTATATATATTTTAAATTTTTTATAGAAAATATTCGAAATTTACATGAAATGACGTTTCCTATGACGTATGACAAGTTGTCATTTCTTTTAAAGATGAACTGCAAAATCAGATTCACTGTCTCATTAAGTGTGACAATAATTTCCACTAATCTTAGTCATCATTGGGGTCTTTGAACTGATTCATTTCCCCTGGCCGGGTTTTTGATCTTGTTGATAAGGATATAATGAAGACCGAATACTTCAGTAATTGCGGAACTCTTTTTTGATATGTAGTTGATTAATGAGAGACAAAACTCAGAAGACATTTCATTTTTGAATTTCATTTGCAAAACTGTCTTTATTCACTTTATTAGAACGCTTTGAAATTGGAAAATGAGTCAGGATCGGAATATATTCGATTTGAATCCGGGAAAATGGACCGGAACCGGAAAATTTGGATATTTTAGACAGCTTTTTCTATGCATAAATTTTGCGCACACCTAGATTTAACATTGCCTATGTTGTTTTCTCTTCATGCGCCAATTTTCATCAAAAACAAATCTCTGAAAAATCCTCATATGTAGCAAACTTTATGAACCACACTGTAGAGCAATAGCGGAATAGGGATACTATTCAATAAATATAATTAATACTTATCTGCATACCCGGGCTCGACATCTAGTTAATTTTAAACTGCGTTTTATTATGCAATCTTATCTTTGAGCATTAGCTGCTTGGATAATAATTATTGCGTTCTAGAGATTGCAGATTGAAACATTTCAGGTATCTTAATTTCCTATTGTATGTACCTATTTTAGATTAGAAATATAAGACAATGTCGCATTGATTTTCTAGGTTGTTATGGGAATCTGTCACGTAACCAGTACCAGTACCTAGTAGTCACCAAGAGATTATTTCAAAGACGAAACACTATATAGGAGGCAATAAAATGGACACCGTGGAGGAAAAAGGCAAGTTACTATAACTACATTTAGCGCTAAGCAATATTCATATTTTATCTTATGCTATATTTGAATTGATTTATTAGAGATTTATTAGCTGTACATAATTAACAAAATGCAATATCACGGCCATGTTCAGTCAATATCAAAGATTGAACTTCGAAACTCGAGTTCACCTCGCCTCTTTTATACACGCCAATCACTAAAATTATTAGGGATGAAAATATGTATATTATATGTGGCAGTGAATAGAGAGACATAGGGCTATTTGTACACTAAAATATTGTTTAAGCTTATTAAGAATTCACAATTTAAATAAATCTATAGACTGGTAAGCGCAATTTGTCATTACCCGGCCTCCTAATGACGTGTACCACGTAAACCTGGTCAACGCTCTTGCGGTTTCTATGGTAACGACTTCGATTAAGGGAAAGGACGTCAGTCAATTGCCCTTAGATGGGTGAATGTAAATAATATAATATTTATTATTATAACGTTAATAATTGATAAATATTTGAAAGTATTGTTTTTTATGTGTTGAATTTAAGAGTGCTTAATAAAATAGAGCTGCAGATGTTTTATAAAGGGCGTTAGGCGAAACATTGTCATTTTTTCCAAACTACGATAGTTTCCAAAATTGATAAAAAAAATTAATTTTGTTTTGGCATATGGAACAATCGATGGTTCAATTAGAATAAATAACTCTACCTCTATTTTGCGAACTATAGTCATTCAGCTCCTGCGTGAGAACTTTAAAGAAAGCGCAAGCAGGAATAGACTTCGTGCCCTGAAATGTTAGCCACTGGACCACCTAATCTACTACAATTTATCCGGTAAATTGGAATCCATAATAATTGGCCTGTGCACTACTGGCACACGAGACGGTAAGCCTTAAATGGTCCACCCAGTCCTTACCAACGTTGCCATGTTGCCAAATATGTCGTCCACGCTAATATCTAAGGGCCACTTTTACAAGTGTGGTTTAAGCCTAAACTTAAGTTTAATCTTCGGAAACACAACTTCAAACCAAAATTTAACTGTTACGGGCACTTAGGGCATAGTTTAAACTGCAATCCTTAGTTTATATCCACATATAAGCTGTGTTTTTTCTGGGTTGTTTTAAAAAGGCAAAAATAAACGGAAAAAATATATTTTTTGAGATCTTCTTAGCGACGATGAAAGAAATAAGAAACAGAATAACCCGTATGGATTAGCCAAAACAGTTTTGATATATAGTTATATATTTAAAAAGATGGAAATAGATTTGTGACATTTAAATTTTAATTGTAGCCGATTTATTCGTGGAAAATTTACTGACCGAAGGTGCTAAGAATGCGTGTGACGATAGCGTAGCTTCTTTCAAGGACAATGAAGATTTACCACCGTTTTATGACGAAGATTTATTTAAAAAGTAAGTATACTAAATCGAACCTTGTCCTCCTACAAAATCGCTATAACCAAAAACCAAAAACGGAAAAGGGGCCTGGCCTGGCGACTTATTGGCCCTTGTTGTTTTAGACTTGAACAGTTTCAACATATACTTTTCTACTAGCGTCTATGCGTCATATAAGGAGAGGATAGTTCCCAAGACGCATTTTGTTTACTGTTGGTCGTAACAATTGGACGGGACTTAGAGCCTTTGTTTACTATTTTAAAATCTCTAATATTTCACTTCACGCATGGTCCTCCGATCGTTTCGCTCACTACGAGGGCGCAACAAACAAAAACTAACCAAATCTAACCCAAGGCATGCCCAAAATGAAGAAAAAAGAGCATTTTACAAACATAACCTTTAAAAAATAAATAGCAGGCCTTGCCACTCCCGGGTACCGGGTATCAAATATCAAACCCGGGTCGCCGTATCACAAGCGCACTGGACAATTAGGCCTGCTGAGAGCGATCCACTACTTCCGTCTACGTAGCAGCTTACACAATGTTTCCATACATTCGGCAATCATCGACGCGTACGTTATTATTGTTGTAATATGTTTTGAATGGTGAGCAATGGAATACTTTTGCGGAAACACATGCAAGCTGCATACAGCAGCTTGCATGTGTTTGCGTCCATATCCTCTATAATACGGCTCTTAACCCAAATTTTGTTATAATTAAACAAATATTTCACTTCACCGCTCGCTTCGCTCGCTCCGGGGGCGCAATCAAACGAAACTAACCCTAACTAACCCAAGGCATGTCAAAAATCAAGAAAGAATGTAAAAAAATCTGTACGACAATCGCATCGTATATCTTTTCTAACAACGATTCATTTTCTAACGGCAATTCACAATTCACAGGTAGTATTTGTACTTAAATCCCATTGGGAAACAACAGTAAGATATTCAATTCAATTGGCTAGTTTTTAAACCGCCACTTGAGTCGCCGCAATCACGCGGAAGCGTATGGAAAATTTGTGTAACCTGCTACGTAGACGCAAATCAATCCACTTATTAGACATAGGGTTCATTCAGCGACGCTCAGCGGATGAAATACTGACTAAGCGATTTCCCTGAATGGGTAAGCTGACATACAGTTCTGAGAAAGCCCCTGAATGCCAACAAATATTACGCGGAGTTCCTCAGCTGTGTCAAAAAATAGGGGGGAAATAAAAAATTTGACAGTAAAGTATTACATGCTTTCAGGTATCATTTTTAGTTCTAATCACAATAATTGCACAATAAATCTGGATCAGGCAAAAGTTAAGTAATAAAATAATGAACAATAGATGATTTATATACCTCATTGGACGTGATGGCAAATAATCCTGTTTCAGGCTGATAAACAGAATTCTATTCAGGGAAGGGTAAATTGCTGCAGGCTGACTTAATTAGCGCTTATCTAAGCTGCTGAACGTCCCTGAATGCGCCCATTCTAAAGTCCGGTTCCGACCTGGCAACTAGTTGTAGCGACCTTTGACAAGGGAAGGGAGTGGACGGGTAAAACCGGCAGCTGTTCTGTTACGGGTTGGCTCCACGATTTGACAAGCGTCATACATTTTCGCACTAAATTATATATATTATTTTATACTCATAATACTTCTATTACTGGCTTAAATCACAAAATGCAATGATTGAAATATAACAAATAAATATATTTCCTTAAAACATCAAAACAATATACGCAACTGCGCGACAGGCCATTTTCAAGGGGAATTATGTGATTCTTATTAGCAATCATGACTGAAAAATGTTAACAAACCTAGTATAAAATTACAAAGAAAGGAAGCCTGAAGTATACTCGTAATCATATTTTGAAATAATCTATATCTCAGCTCACACAAAGAAAATAAATAATAAATATTAGCGTCAGCAAGAACTAGGTGTAAACTATATTTACCTGTGAAAAGTAATTCCAGGCTCCTTTCGGTCATTGCGACTTTTACAGCCATAAGCACAACAAAACACTATATTGTTATGGACAAATTGAAGAATGTTGAGAGTTTTTCACAAAAATCACCAAAATACACGGAGGTGCCGGTTTGAATGTCTGGCTCCTATTAATGGCGTCCGTTCGATTTTTGATCACACGTACTGCGCGCTGCCGTAAAGCGAGATTATCTGTCCACTCCCTTCCCTTGTCAAAGGTAGCGACAAAGTGGCAGCAATTATTTTACAAGAGTCCGGGTACACCAGAATGGATTTCATTATTCATTGACATATTGCCAGATTGCGGCACTTCACGCATTTATATCATATGATTCCTATGAAACGTTGACTATTATTTCACTTCACGCATGAAACAGTGTTCCACATTATTACAATCAAACAAAACTAACCCAATTCTAACCCAAATTACCTCAAATTTAAAAAATGAATAAACATAACCTTAAAAAATGAAAACATCTGTCGGCAGAGACGGGAATCGAACTCGCGGCGTCATATCACAAGATTAACATGCATAGCCATCAAAAGCTTTACACGCATTACCCATGCCCATGCGCGCAATCTGCAATATGACAATGAAGGATGAAATCCATTCCGGTGCATTCAGACGCTTATATATTTCAGTATATCATTGCAGTGATGTTAACCTTTTGAAAAAAAATCCCCCGCCTCTGCATTAAAATGTTCCTACTTTCCCTACGCAGTGTTACCAATGTTACCATAGATTGAATATGAAGGCACTGTACCATGCAGACCTTTCTCTTTGGCCGAGCCCGAGTCCTCTCGCCAACGAGTCCTGGACTTGCGCGCGCATCACAATGCTACATTTTTATTTTTTTCACTTCGTGCAATGCCTTCCGCTCGCTCTGGGGCGCAACCAAACAAAACTAACACAAGGCATGCCCAAAATGATTAAAAAAAACTTTTTACAAACATAACCTTAAAAAGACATGTCTTGCCACTGGAATCGAATCCGGGCCGCTGTATCACAAGCACAGCATCTAACCACTGCACCACGAGACTCCCTGAAAGCAATTCCCTGGATCATAAAAACCTCTGTTTATCAGAAATATGTTTATTATGCCCGCGCAAGCCCAGGACTCGTCAGGCGAAAGGATTCGGCAGAAAGTAAAAAAAAGGTTCGCACTGTGTACGATAGATATATAAAAATACAATAACTTAAAAATCTATGAAGGATTTCAGAATATCGGATTTTTCAATTTCAAATCTCTATATTTCTCCAAGTCTATGTTGTTACCAAATACCAAACATAAAAGACCTAAAGAATATGATTAAAATAACAAGTTTTTATTTTGAAATATTGCACGTGTCTTGAAAAATTCGGATTTGGAGAACATAGATAAGATCCTTTCTTTTCCTTTCTTATTAACCCCCTTACTAGGGGATGAAATGGCGCTGCTACTAGGCAATTTGCCAGCACGCCCCTCTTCCGGCGCTTAATTAGAGGCAAGGCGACCCTCTTGCATAATTTATACGTTATTCCAGTGTGAGGGGACTATTTGGTAGGAACCTCCAGTAAGACGGGCCTGTGCCCCTGGAAATTCCCGATCTTTACACAAATAAGATAATGAACTGCACGGCTAGTGTCTTATGAAAAGGGGTTTCACACAATGCAGATATAACCAGTTGCTGTCAGAGAGTCTTCCCATCTCCGCAGGGCCCACGCCCCGATCTCCCTCAGATCACGCTATCACGTGCAAGAATCTGGAAGAATCTTCGTAGGAATCAACTCTTCATTAAGCGACCCACCCTAAACACTGTCCTAACCGGCCACAACTTCCCCTTTCGAACCGACGGGGCCCCCTACGCTTTCTACCGTATATCACGTGCACTTCCCGTGCGAAGTCAGGTTAGAAAAACCAGACTCCCTTCCCACGTCTGAACACCGCCAACTCCAAACCAAAGCGGAAGTGACATAGATAAGATATTGATGGAGGATTGAAAAAGTAGGTTGTTGTTATTGCTCCAAATTCTTCTTAAAAATTTTACGCCTGGCGAGATCCACCACACAATGATTGACACAAATTTGCCAACTCCATAATAATAAAGGAAAAAAAGGGACGTTTATTTATATCTTTGATACCAATAATAAAATGAATTATTTAGGGGTCGTTAGGAATTATTTTATTTTACGAAAAAATTCCCTACAAACACAGAATATACAAATTTCTTTCCCCTCTTCCCTACAAGACATTATTTTTCGAAAATTCCCTACAGGTTATCATCACTACGTCACATTTACTAAAACTAAAAATACTAAACCGGTAGAAAAATATACCAGAAATCTACTATGCCATGACGTTGACAAATATGCGATGCCTTAGCTGCGCACACCTCTAATTAGAGGTGTGTGCTTGAGGCCATCACAGACACTTCGCATAACACCGTAGCATAAGAGCATAAGGGTTTCGACCAATCACAGCCGATACATCGAACAAACATGTGACTAAAACAAGAGTGCTTAATTGGCCGCGCATAGCGGACTGGACTATGTATATCATATTTCTTTATATGTATATGATGTATATGGACTATATATAATGTTTCAGGGGTCAACAATTCTACCACCGGAATATATTCGCCATATTCGCCGGGAAAATTTTTGGCTTAATATCAGTTCTGTCGATACCGTCCATTTTGAAGATTCTGATACACACTAAAATGTCGGGAAGCGAGATGACTGCATACAGAAGGTATATGGCGACCATTTTTCATATGACCGTTTGGTACGACTCAGATTTTAAACCCGGATCAAGGTATATGTAAATACTTGAAGCTAACCCTAGCACGGCACCTAATGAGCCCAATATATTATTTCACTTCACGCATGACCCTCTGCTCGCTTCGCTCGCTACTGGGGCTCAAAGGACAGGAACTAACCCAAGGCATGCCCAAAATCATCAAAAAAACTTTTTACAAACATAACCTTAAAAATATATAAAGCCGACAGGAATTGAACCCCAGGCCACCATATCAGCATCTAACCACTGACCCACCAAGAGCACTTCCAGGCAATTCATATTCATTGCACCGCAAAGACATCAATAAACTGAACGCTCATTAGGTGCCGTGCTAGGGCTAGCTCTAAATAATGAAAATAAACTGAATATGTAACATATCTAATAACTCATTAATTTTAATAGATTATGGCGATCAATTGCAGAAGTAAAAAATCTTCACAATGCTGCTAGCAAGAGTGGATGTAAGGCGGGGTTGAACAGGATATCACAAAAAGATATGGCGCTGACACAATTCGGGTTCATGGGATATCAGTTGATAAGGAGCCGAATTATAGGGGTATATAACGCCACACCGGAAGACTGGAAGGCTTTCATACACCTATGGCGGGTTATAGGTTACAAATTTGGCATTGAGGATCGGTAAGTTATTACCGATGACACCCTGATTTACATGCACCAATATTGCCAACATCAGATTATATAATAATATTTAATCTTGTGTCTTCCTCTTAATAGCAATCGTGTTAATTCATGTTTGATGTTTAAATCTTATATCTTCTATATAGTGTGCATTATTTTTTATATATGGGGATTTGGTTTTCTGGGCAATTTCAGATTTGTACTCTAATTATTATTATGTAAAGTTGACTGTTGGACCAAGGCTTTGTATGTTCACAGTATTTTGGTTGATACTATTAAAACTACTTTGATATTAGTTATGCACAAATAGTTGCATAGCTTAGAGCTGGCTGAATGCCAGGTGAAAGCCACATTAAATAAATGGAGAAGAAAAGAAGAACGTAACAGAGACAACAATACGTAACCTCAAATTCCATAATCTGTTTAGTTGTTTTATTTATGTTGATTGTAAATTTTATTTTTTATGCCGGAGATACGCAATTCTTATAAAATAGCTTGGAAAACACAGAAATTCCATTAGTGTATATTATTTTACGTTTTGTAGCGTTGTTGGCTATATTCATGTATTTAAAATTGGTAAAATTTTGGTCTGGTAAAGTTAACAACCCACGGAATATCGTGATTTTTTTTAGTAGAAAGCACTCTTGTTATAGAACAGTTTAAGAGAAAAAATCTGCGGATCCCCCACATTTGAGCCGAAAAAGAGCCCCCAAAATACGAATTTTGAGGTTAAATTGGCCTAGAAGGGCGAACTTTCGCTACTACTTTCCCGGGTGTAACGTGAAAATAAGGAAATTTTAGCAACTGGTTGCCCATAATACATTTGATTTATGCATATGTCATTTAGCAATTTTTTATCGTTTTAAATTTCTCGCTCCGGGGGCGCAACCAAACAAAACTAACCCAAGGCATACCTAAAATCAAGAAAAAACTTATTTTTTTAACTTAATATGTGATTTATTCAAGAAAAAGTATACGATTCACCGATTTTTGTGTTCTAATCTGTTCTATTTAAGGTAAACTTATTTTTAATATTAGGCAAAACTCCTGTATTGATTTTTATAATGGGCTTTACGCCCGTAAATAAATAAATAAATAAATAAATAAACTTTCAAACAAACCAAAGCAAAGTGCAAAATTCTGTGGGTCGTTAACTTTACCAGAACCTTTAAAATTAAATCCTATTTTAACAAAGATTTTTTTTCCAGATTCAACATTTGCAGAGAATCTGTTGAAGAAACAAAAGCAATTTGCGAAAAACTCGTACAAAGAGTGTTCATCATACAAGTCAATAAAAATGATCCTCAATTCTTAGAAATGTCAGGTTACCTTATCAATGGTATGTGGGCGATTCAGCCTATATTAAATTTTAATGTCGTTATGTGCGCCTTTCAGAACATATTCAACAATAATATGAAGTTAGCAGAAAATCCAAAATATAGCAAGTTGACGTTCTGGGAGAAATGCCTTTTTCATTTTATAGGGTGGACTTTTCTAAGTTTAAGGTGGGCTCCGTTCAGATGGTATCACAACTTCACTAAATATAGGGACCTGTGGTTAATGAGGCACTTTCCTTTTCTTGCTTATTATAAATTCGGATATCTAAATGCTCATGTTAAAATTTTAGGGAAAGATGGATAGATCATAAATATAGTAAAAATACTTGGTATGCTTTCCTTATGTGCATTCATTAAAAAAAAACTCTTGTCTGACAACATCCTCAAGAAGTCTGAAAGCTACCATAGTTTATTTAAATTAGGGCTCAAACTGGGCTCTTGTGATCGAAAGTTCCCATGTAAAATAGGAAACACCCCATTCAATTTGACAATTGCCAGTGAAGCTTTTTTGAGGCCTAAGATTGCCTGCAATATATAGCGACAATAAAATATTACATTATATGTATATTTAGTTGATCTATTTTGTTTCTAATCTATGTAAACTGGTCCAAACTTAATAAAACCATAAAATTATTCAGTCATGCTCTTGCTACAACTATTTATTTTGGAAATTTTGTACAAATTCAATTTAATGTTATTTATTATTATATTTATGTATGGTTTCAAACCCTCTGACAGAAATCAGCGAACAGTTGGAAGGAAAACGAAATATTGTGAAGTCGTACTTACAATTTATCAATATCGATACAATTTGATACAAGAGTTTTACAAGCTGACTTCTGGGTCTAATAATGCAATTGTTTAGTGTCTCTTTTTTTAAATGTAGAAATTAAATAAATAAATATGTGGGTAGGATAGTATAATTCTATGTGCTACTTATACCTGATGTATATTTTTGCATGATAAATATTATATATAAAAAAATTGCAATGTATTATTGAGAGCCTACTCCTAAAATAACGCTTTAGGGACAACATATATAACGGTATCTGTACGAGTATCTTATATTAACTCAAAGCTTTAAGGAGTTTATTTGGTTTACGTTTATAGAGAAGTGGGCTCAGACTAACATAACATGTTAGAATGTAAATGATTAAACACTAGTCTTGATGAGATGAGTAAAATTTAGAACTATAAATAGGTGATATTGCGTTATTTCCAAATCTTTCTGTGAACGACCTATGCTTATCCAGTTGTTTATTTTCTATAACTTTATCATAAAACCTAGATAACTTTACAGCGTTAGAAGTGCCAGCAGCCAAATACCTTGCCTGCCTGCAATCTAGCAAAATTTCCTCGGCGTTATATTTGCACCTAAAACTACTATTGGATACATTTGATCTTTTATCATCGACCTGATCTAGTTTTGTCCCTACCACTAAAATAGGCATCAAATTGCTAGCTCCCAACAAATTCTCTGCATCCATGTCTTCCTCTGATTGGCCCTTTAGAGAACTCGAGATATTGCTTCCTTCGTTAAAGGTGTCGTGGTCGAGCAGTTCTTTTAGCCACCTTTGCAGATTCGCTTCGCTCTTTCGATTTGTCAGGTCGTGAATTAAAATTGCACCGTGACAAGGATTGTAAAACACTTGACGCGTATTTCGGTGGTTTTTACTGCCTCCTACATCCCAAAACTCGACGAAAAACGTTTTTTGATCCCTGGTACCTTCTTTGAATTCGTGTAGTTTCACCTCGATGGAACATCCTACAGTCCAACTTGGAGATTTGATTGGTTCGTTGTGAGCGGCAAGATGAACGAAAGAAGTTTTACCAACTCCCGAATCTCCTAATATCATTATTCGTACTCGCTCTATTGAAGTCATATCAAAATGACGAAAAATTCTCAATAACAATTATTATTTATTTACATATTTTCTTGTATGTATCTTAAAGGTTAGCTGCTACTGCTGCTTCTTTTAGTTCTTATACGTGGCTGTGGGTTTCGCGCAAGCGCATTTGTTCAGTTCATAGATTATGAACTTGCAGAACCGCCCTGTTAAGGGCATCTAACAATCGTCATGGTCCATCTTTTTAATTGCTGTTGCTCGTTTTTTTCTTAATTTCGGGTATTGCCGGGGGATGGTTTTGTTTGGTTGCACCCCCGAACCGAGCGGAGTGCCAAGCGTAAAGTGAAATATTCGAATAACACCGGGCTGCTGCCGAATACGCAGGTCCGGAGGTCGAAAATTTGCTGTAGGTAAACGCAAGTACCAAAAACCTCTCCCTGGCACAAATCCGTATCGAGCGTACAGGATCGAACCTTGTCATAAGGCGAATATATTATAAATGTTAGCTAGAATACCCCCGTTACGTTTTATCTTCAATTATTAAAACACTTCATGCATGGCCCTCCGCTCGTTTCGCTCGCTGAGGCTCAACTAACCCAAACTAGCCAAGTACTAACCAAAATTATGAAAAGCTTGCACATTTACATTACCGTCGCGCTATAAAATTTCCAATCTCGTACGGCCGATACGAATAAGCCTCCCGGGCAGGAGAGGCCAAATAACAAGTTGCGATGGCTTTGCATGGCCCTCCGCTCGCTTCGCTCGCTACGGGGGCTCAATCAGCAAGAACTAACCCAAGGCTAAATCAAATCAAAACAATAAACAAAACATCTGTCGCGACCTACGGGAATAGAACCCGCAGCGCAGAAATGACAGGCAAGCACTCTGCCTACTACACCACCGAGGCGTTGTAGAAACTTTGCTAGAACGTAGAGACATGGATTCGTTAGATTGCAACTTGGTATTTAGCCTCTCGTTCCCGGGCAACAGAGGAGGTTAGATTCTTATTGATGATGACATCAAAATTGATGGGAATAACGGTTCCTTTAAGATAACGTTATGCTCATTCTGGTTCCTGAGAAATAACGTTTTAAGAAAAAATTTAGTACTAGTGGAATTATAACGAAGCATTTTACGGGAATTACAAATACTTGTCACGGAGCCGAGGCTCTCAAATTTGGAAGTTATAATTTTCGTTCCTGAATAACGAGGAACGGAAAATGGTCCAAATAAGTGAAGGACATTGCGTGGACCAGGTCACAGGCTTTCAGAGTTGTTTTACATTTCACTTCACGCATAGCCCTCCGCTCACTCCGGGGCGCAAGCAAACAAACTAACCCAAAGCATGCCCGAAGTCAAGAAAAAAAAACTTGTTACAAACATAACTTAAAAAAGCATGTCTTGCCACTGGAATCGAACCCGGGCCGCCCCCGCCGTACCAGAAACACAGCATTCACTGGACCATAATGATAAGGTGTTTGTCAACAATGTAATGCGCGTGCAATTCTGAAGGCCTGTGAGAGTAGCGTCTTCCGACAGCGACCTGTTTTGAAGATTTCTGTTCAGTTCAAGAACGGGACCCGACGTTGGCCGAATCGACAATTACCCATGTCATTGTCTTTATATAAAGACAATGCCCATATCTTCGCACTACACTGAATTGCTTCCAACGGCCTGGTAGGTCAGTGATTAGATAGTGTGTTTGTGATGCGACGGTTGCTGGTTCGATTCGCGTCAGTGCCAAGCTATGTTTGTAATTCTTTTTAAGGTTATGTTTGTAAAATGTTTATTTTTCTTGATCGTGGGTATGCTTTGGGTTGGTTTTGTTTAGTTGCGTTCCGAAGCGAGCGGAGGGCCATGCGAAATAACTGAATTATCGCCGACATTTAGCCAAGGTAGCGAAGGTCATCAGAAAAGTTCAAAACAGACCGCTACCTGAAGATGCGAGTGCCTGTGAGCGGAGTCTCGATAACGTCTACTCAAATAACTGGCAGGCCTTCTGTATTCGTGCTCGTTGAAGCGCACAGTTGTTTGTTGTTTCCTTCATTCCTTGATAACATATACGTTCTCAGTCATATAACGTTACTCAAATAACAGCCCATCTCTAGTTGAGTTAACAATTATTTATTATGGAACAATTTTACATTCGGTAGATGTTCCCGAGATTTGGCCTGCTTCATCTCGCCCCTGACAACGCCTGTCAGACAGTCACGATAGACGGCAAGAGCGCACCAGTCCGTTGGACAACTCGAAACACCTAGAATATACCTTTACAAGAACTCCTTTGTCTAGCGCACTGCATCACTGAGAAACTGACTTAAAGGACATCTGTTTTCCCCTAATTATAACCTACAACTATTCAAGAACCGTGTCAAACAACATTTTCGCACACGAGCGGTGTGCTCGTTGAGCGCCATCGGATCTCTCTTTAGTGTGTGTGCCACTGCCATAAAAAAAAAACATTCCGCTTGCTATTGGTCAAAAGAATTGGGCGGGACTTGGAGCCATTGTTTACTATTTGTCTAATATTTCACCTCACGCATGGTCCTCCGCTCGCTTCGCTCGCTAGGAGGACGCAACCAACAAAACCCAAGCCAAGATGTGCCCAAAATGAAGAGAAAATTTTTTTGCAAACATAACCTTAAAAAAATAAAAAAAACAACTTGTCACAAGCGCAGTATCTAACCACTGGACTGCTACGCCTGCTGAAAGCAATTCACTTATTAGACATTCTAAACATAGACATAGCAAACAAATGCTCTAAGTCCCGCCCAATTGTTTCGACCAATAGTAAACGGAATGCATCTTGGGAACTAGAGCTAATGGTTCAAATGGGGGACGTTGCCAGATTACTGATGATTAGATGATATTCAGTCATTGGTAAAGGGAGGATATTTTGTGGGTAAGAACGAGAATATGCTTCCAATTATTGTTAATGCATTTAATTGCGAGCAGATATGAGAAATTTCAAATATGCCTGAGAAATTAGGACCTTGGACTATGATTTTATATTTAAAAATGATTTTACATTAGAGAAACTTTAAATACATTATGTCCCGCACACACCTCTCATATTCATGTTCATTTTGCTTAACCAATCAATTGGAGAAGTCGACCGGCGAACCGAAGTCACTGGTTAAGGCGTATTCTTTTATTCACCGGTGGTTTCAATAATTGGTGAATCGATGTTTTTACGGTTGACACCTTCTTAGTCCTGTCGATATCAACCGCTTCACAGCGCTTCTGAGAAAATGGGATCGCTTATTATTGATTTTTCTGTAACAGTATCATTTTCCGTTAATTAGCCGAAATGAGATGAGAGTATGCTTGTGCGTTGTAGTGACTTTTAATTATTATTTGATACATTTTTAAAACTACGATGCTTTTGTTGTTCTGAAAGAAGTTATTTTACACAAGGTGTTGCGGGGACCGGGTCATAGCGCTTCAGAGTTGTTTTACAGTTAATTTTGACTTCACGCGTGGCCCCCCGCTCGCTCCGGAGCGCAATCTAACCAAGATAGTCCAAATTCAAAAAAAAAGACAAACAAAACTTTGCAAAAAAAATAGAAAGCATCGACGGGAAACGAACCCGAGTCACCGTACCCTATCACAAACACAGTGTTCAACAGCTGAACCACGAGACCACTGGCCCATTAAAATATGGTGTGTCAACAGTGTGATGCGCGCGCAGTCAGTCTACACATTTCGAACAAAAGAAAGAGGACGGTCATGAAAAGCTATGTAGCCCAATGCTCGGACTAAGATGAATCAGTAATAGGGCGTAAGACTGACCCCCCTCCTCCTTTCTCATCTGGGCTTGGGACCGGCAATGGCGGAGTTACGAATTCCGGACAAAATTAAGCAGACAGTGACATGTCTGCAATAGGAAGCGCAAGCTAGAAGCACGGCACATGTTGTTATATGTGCCGTGCTAGAAGCATAGGAATATTTGAATTGAAAGATCTCGATGACATACATGTCAAAGTAGGGAAGAAATAAACTATATTAGATCGCCGTAGTAAAACATCTGTCAAATTATTTCTCATTTGGATCCATAACAATCGACCTCTCCTATTGGTCGATCCATCTCGTATTACGATATGTGTGCGTGATTCAATCGATTTCTATCAAGAGCTCTAGTGGTGTAGAGGTTTAGATCGTTGGGTCTCACCTGGAAAACGCGGGTTCGAACCCCGTTGCTTTTTTTTATTTTTTTTTACATATTATGTTTCTAAACAGCTTTTTTTCTTGATTTTGGGTATGTCTTGGGTTAGATTGGGTTAGCACCTGGTTAGTTTCCTTTTCGTGAGCCCCCGAAGCGAGCGGAGAGCCATGCGGATCGACCAATGGCCGATTTTTATATAGTGCACTATTTGTGTAAAGGATCTTATAATGCTAAGTATTTATACGGCGACGGTTTTCAAAATACCGCCAACTATCGAGTGACGTCATGGATCCAAATGTGAAATAATTTGACAGATGTTTTACTACGGCGATCCACTCGTAAATAAACTATCCTGTTGTAGCCACTTTGGCTTTGATCTCAGAAGGCAAACTCGCACTAGTCCAATCCAATTAATCGACTCTAGTGAAGCTGATGACGAAAAGAAGCAGAAAATGGAAGAATATTTACAATGCATTTTACCATTCAGTCAAATTTCATGTAGGATGCAAAGCTATTGAGGTATTTC
>JAEQML010058192.1:0-30653 GCA_016904865.1 Pissodes strobi | reverse complement strand
GTCGAACGCCTTTTCTATGTCCAGGAATAAGATTGCTGTGGATTGTTTGTTATTAAATCCCTCGTACACGTCAGTCGCGATTTTCGCGGCAAGCATGACGGTGCCATGCCTGCCGCGAAAACCGAACTGCTCCGGGGGGATGATATCGAGCTTTTCGATAGCTCTGTTGGCCCTCGGCAAGATTAGCCTCTCAGCCACCTTCCCGAGGGTATTCAACAGCGCTATCGGCCGATATGATGATGTAAGTGTAGGGTCTTTACCCGGTTTCGGGAAATGAATCACGCACGCTGCTTTCCAGGGTTTAGGGAAATGTTGCAGCCTGATTACCGCGTTAATAATATGCAATAGATGGATTAATGATTTTTTAGGTAAATTTTTTAAGATTATGTTCGGAATACCATCCGGGCCGGGAGCTTTATTTCTCGGCAGACGGCAGAGAGCTTTGCGGAGTTCCGCCGGAGTGACTCTCAGCTTATCAAGTACTGACGGGGGAATAGGATACTTTTGTTGCAGGAATTTCCTTGCTGTCTGACTATAGGCGGCTTGCTCAGGAAGAGTGTCAGGCGCCTCGCTGCAGACGCCTTCCAGGTAGTCAGCGAAGGCCTCCGCTTTTCCCGCATCGTCCACCATGTGTACGCCACGGTGTTTGATGACGGGCATAGGCGTACTACCTCCGCGTACCTTCCTGACCAGCTTCCACAGCGAGCCATCCTCTCTTTTGATAGTATTTATGTAGTCAAGCCAGGCTTGACTACGATGATCCCGGATTTTTATCCTGATTTCCTCCGTCAGCGCGTTGATGCGAGCGGATCCCATTTGTGTCCGGTTTCTCTGCCATCGGCGTCGAACTCGGTTTCTATATGAAATTAAATCAAGGATGTGATCAGGGAGTGTTTCTGTCTTAGGGTGGATAGTCACCCTAGGGCACATTGCATCACGGATGCGCTGGATGTTAGTAGTAAGCTTGTCTACTTCATTTTCTAGTTCCTGGATTGTCTCTATTTGCTCCGGGACGACTGTTACCTCGTTCAACCTTGCTCTGAACATTCTCCAATCAATATTCCTGTAGGATACGACGGTGTCACTCGTCATGGGGACCCTATGATACAGGCTAATCTTGATTGGAAGATGATCAGAGTTTAAGGTGTTCATGTCTAGTAACTGCGTGGTTCTTATCGCTCCCCGGGTAATAGCTACATCCAGGAACGAATCACTACGTAGATATGTGGGATTTGGAGTTCGGTGAATGGACATTTCCAGGTTGTTTTCGATTATCCCCTTAAATAATCTACCCCTGCTGTTTGTTACGCCGCCCCATTCGGCGTGCGTGGCATTCAAGTCCCCCAATCAGCAGGGATACTCTGTTTCGCGGAAGTAATGCAAGGAGATCGTTTGCCGTGAGGCGGAGAACCGGTGGTACGTAGCAGCCACATACACGCAGTCCGCTCTCTAGTTCAATACTGACGTATTCGATGGTAGTGGGCACGTTATATATGCGCCGGTACCGCAGAGTTTTGTGTATGAGACATGCCACGCCTCCTCCGTTTCGATCTGGCCTATCAAATCTCTCGATATTATAGCCCCGAATCTTAAAAGTAAAATTCGGAGCTAAAAAAACAACCTGAAAGTTGGTAGTTTGCATAAAATTACGAAATTCTCCCATTTTGGACCTGATGCCGTGACAATTCCAACTAGCTACGCTAATCATTATATGTTGAATTTGGAGTATTCGAATGAGAAGAAGCGTATCGAGGCCTGAAGTATTTCGGCTTTATCGCCCTGACACGCTTCCAACATATTCGAATAGTGATCCAATGCTAAAAATAACTGATCAAGGTTCACTAGGCTATTTATCCTAGCTACTGCATTATTTAAGTTAGACAAAGAATTAGAAATGTTTACAGTTTGGTTATTGGAATGAAATTGATTACTGTTTTGAGCATGATTTCCACGAGTAGTACCACTAACCTGTGTGTTTACAGCGTTTTGTTTTGCTACATTCTCTTTAGTTAGGCGCGCAGTGCTACGTAGTGGTGGAAATTGCTGTTGATATTCTTCTGGTCGTTGGGCATTGCTTAGCCCTTGGCCCCGTGTACCGTCATTTGCTCTAGTAGTTGGTTTGCCACGCCAAGCCGGGTTGGCTGGCGGCGGTGCTGGCTTGTATGTTTGCTTAGTCGGTTGTTTTGACTTAGCTGCTGCAGTTTCGATTATGTTCAATTTGTAGATGTAAACAGGACACATTTCATCCACGGATCTATGCGGGCCATTACAATTAGCGCATTTGAGAAAGTCCTGTTGGCAATTGGTAATATCGTGTTGACCTGCACATTTACTGCATGCTATTTTGCGGTTGCAGTATGTTTTGGCATGTCCGTACTGCTGGCAATTTTTTACATTGCAGCACGGGCTTGCCAGTTCTCCTTGTTTCCCAAGATATGCGTACATGCATGAGGGTTTTCACTTCACTATTAAGCCTTCGTATAGTGTAGTCTGTGCCGAGTACGACTAGGTACATCGGCTGTCTAGTCTTCTTCATTTCGAAGATATTCTTGGGTGCTATATTGTGCTCATCTTTAAGTGCATATACGATTTCTTCGGGCTTGATGTTGCCATCAAGGCCCCGGAGTACGAAGGCTCTTGTTTTCTCGCTCGTCTCGGCGTACGAGTGATACTCGGTGCGCTCTTGATCGAGTGCGCGCTTTAGTGTGTGAAGGTCTATAGCGTTTTCACAGTAGACAATAACGCTATTTTTCGTGTATTTTAGCTGGTATTTGCTTATACGCAGCGCTCTCAAGTCCTCTCTTAGTTCTTTATGGTCGGCAGGGCGACCTTTAATGACTACCGGGGGTGGGGGTGCAATTTTAGGCTTGGCTACAGTTTTAGTTTGCTTACTTGCAGCAATTTTTCGCTTGACCCCAGTAGACGCTGAGGTAGACGCGACGCTCACAGTGTCTTCCTCCTCCGTGTCAATGTCCTGGAGGGGTTGATACTGATTAGAAGTAATCACTGGGGGTTGGCCCATGTCTAATTGTACAATTTTAAAGTTTTTCTTGAATGGGATCTGCCTGAACGGCGTTTTAAAGGTATCAATTTGCTTTTCACCTACCAGGAGCACAGGAGTGGCATTAGTCAAGGGTGGTGGTGGAGGCATAATTTTGGAGTCGTTGTCGGTATCTTTGCTCGAATTGCCGGTTGCTAGGCTAGAAGAAGTGTCTTTCGTTTTTTGCAGCAGTTGCCGGTCACCTTGAGTGACCTTCGACTTTTTTGCATTTTCAGAGCCTTGCAAATTGGTTGGACTACATTTCTTCTTTCCAGTGCCAATTTTTGAAGACACTGATTTCTTTATTCTAAGGGGGTGTGTATCCCTTACATGTTGGCGCACTTTGGTAATCAATTTAGATGCCTCGTTGTTAGAAAGACTCAAGTAATCTCTAAGACTTTCGTAGTCGAGCCTACACTGTACGCAGACTTCTGCGAACGATTTACATCGGTTACGGATTTTACGTAATGAGTCGTCGGTGAGTTTGCGGTCGGAGAACGACTCCATCGATATATTGGACATTGCGTCCTCATCGTCCGTTGACTCGCCCATAGTAAAATTCGCCGGGGTTGCGTCCCCGGCGACTAGAAAACAAGAAGCACTAGGCTTATAGCGGGCTTTACTGGTTACCACTTGGGTAAAAAGCAGTCATATACAAATCAGAAGTGATCGAGCGATCTTAAAGCGAAGAAACACGCAGAGCTCAGTCCTAGGAACTCCAACTAGTTCTTGTTCCAATCGCGGTCGAAACAGAGTCCTAAAAAACCTGATAATAGTATAGAATTACGGCCGATAGGAAAATATGGTAAAAATATGAATTTTACTAATTTAAAAAATAATTTATAAAATTGCAGAAATATGTATAATAAAAAATATACAGACTAGTCAATTTATTAAAGATATATCGCGATATAAAAACGAAATATTAGAAACCGGTATTAAAATATGCATTATTAAGGACATAAAACGTATTGAGGACAAAGAAACCAGACAATTATTGATACTTAACGATTTTCACAACCTTTATACAGGAGGACATGCAGGTACTAACCGTATGTACAACAATATTAAGAAGTTTTATTTTTGGTCAGGGTTGAAGGGAGTTGTAGATCAGTTTGTCAAAAAGTGCGATGAGTGTCAAAGGATATAAATATAGCAAAACTACCAAACATCCATTGACAATAACATCTACAGCTACTTCAGCTTTCCAAAAAATGTTTCTTGATTTATTTGGACGTATAAAGACTGACATTGAAAACAATTCATATATATTAACAATTCAGTGTGAACTCAGCAAATTTATCGAATGTTATCCATTACAAACGAAAGAAGCTTATGATGTAGCTAAGTCTTTTGTGGAGAATTTTGTACTGCGCTTTGGAATTCCACAAGAAAATGTCACATCATTTTTGCCAAACCTGTTTAATATCTTAAATTCAACAGCTTATCACCATGAAACTCTAGTAGCTTTGGAAAACTCTCACAAACATTTAGGAGCTTATTTGCGTATTCAAGTCTCACAACATGCACGTCGACGGCTAGTTCGGTTTCGAGAACTAGAGAGCCCGTTGACTCCCCCATGCTTCGGCCTACACGGGGCCATGGAGAAAAGTCATAGGAGCCGAAAAAAGAAAATAAGGCTTAACCCAAAAAAATTCGGGCGCGTTCAAAGAGTGATAAGTTAGCCAAGTGCGTACGGGAGGTAGCGAAGTTACTCTGTTGTGACTGAAGCTATCTCAAAAGAAAAATCAAAGGCTATTTATCACTAGTTCGTATACCATACAAAACCAGCACGATCTTTGCACTGAGAGCCGTGTCCGGGGAGTAAAATCACAAATAACACATCCCCAAAAAGTCCCCCCTGACTTACACAAAACCTCTTGTTAGAAAACTGCCAAGCCGCATCTGACAAGTGCCAGGAATTGGCATATAATACATAGCGAACACCCCCAGAGCCTCAAGAAACGAGGATTTTTAAAAAATCCCTCCATGAGCAACTTTCGTACGACCCCTTTTAAGGTGATCGCCCTCAAAAGACGATTTTAGTGCGATCCCTGTTAAATCCGTACGAAAATCGGCTTCGCAGAAGACTAATGAGTTTTGCAAATTACGCGTGCGGTGCAAGAAGCCCCAAAAAAAACTAAAGACACTAATATATTAATAAATTATCTTAAGTCATTAGTTAGTAATTGTTCATTAAATAAAAAATCCAAATAAAACCTTGTTTTTCCAAAAATACTAGATTATAGTTGAACTCTCCTAGTACATGTAGGCATATCCAGTGAATTGGGGCACATTTTAAGCCATCACTTGACATAGGGATTTATCACAGGGTGTCTTAATTGTTCAAATTAGTTTGGGTTAGTGATTTTTGTATAAGGCTTAGCCAAGATTAGAAGATAGGATTAGGTTAGGGTCGTAGATATTTTGTGTGACAACTACTGACGACTACCTTTTGACAATCCTCCCCCCCTGCTAAGCCCTTCTGGCACTTTGTAAAGACTTGTTATAAGGATTCAAGTCAAAATTGAAATTTTGTACATTAACACACAAAAAGACGAATAGCTCAAAAGTTAATCAGAAATAAAATAAATTTAAAAGCATCCCCTGCTAGTAGACACCCCTGGGAATCTTTCGCCACTACCGTTGTTCTTCAAAGCATTTGATTAATAACGTTTCGGCCTCTGAAGGGAGAAAGTAAGCTGAAGTTTTGTTTTAATTTAATTTAAACTTTTGAGTTACTTTTGTAGACCCCATATACAGGGTGACTTTTAGAATCAAGTGGAACTCCTATACGTCTATAGGGTGTTTTAAATTTCTTGCCCAAGACAAATTTATTGCCCACTAACCTTGTGTTGTATTTAATTCAGCCTGCTGCTGACAGACGTTCTGTGGTGGCTGCTATCTAGAATTTCCCTTGGATAGCGGGGAAGGTTTTGGTGGGCCCACCTTCGTTCCCCCCGGACTGACAGTGAGATTAGTTTACGGGTTGGACGTTGTCTGAGAACTGTTTTATATAACGAGTAGTCCACTTGATAACGACTTTGGCATCCCGTGATATAAATATTGTAAAGACGTACAAGAAGTCAAAATTACTTTCCGAACCCCTCAGTCGACGGCAACTGCGCATCAAAGGCCCCCGAGTGTGGTTGAGCTCTTGATGCTTGAACTGAATCGAGATAGATCAGAGGAACAGATAGCTTTAATCCAGAGTCCCGCTGACTTCTAGCGAGTATATTGGGGACCCTGAGGAATTCATATTAGACCCGGCAGCGGTGTTTGGAATCTGTTTCTCGATTTCTCTCAATTAATAAATATTCTGGGAAGCTCAAATCATGGCGGGGCTCCACATAAGGGTGCTAGACCGTCACTCGGCCATGCCGAGTTTACGCGGCCCCCCACTGGATCACCTCGAGCAGCATGTAGAGCCGTGTTTTCCTCCACGGTCGTTGGTGGTCGGCGACTGCGACTCAGTGGCGGCGATCAATTCGCTAAGACATCAGGAATGCTTTTTAAATGTGACTGTTTTCCTACGATAATTTGGTCGCCGCTACTAACTGCATTCGCCGTTCGCCAACGACTGACTGCTCTAGAAGCAAACAGACGACTATTTCGCCGCGAATTTCAGATAAACAAACACGTGTTTATAGGGTTTTGTAAGTTGAAAAGAAAAAATTGATATTTTTCCAAATGCTGAAGATGAACAACTTGTTCATTTAATTAATAGCTAGTTATCCACAAGTTTATGATCCCAAAGATATAAATTGCAGACCATGAAGTAGTCTGTATGGAAATTTTTGCACTAACTAAACAGTTAATTAATTGTAAAATAAGGAGATTTAAAAAGAATAAAAGATATCTTGAACCTACCTTAATCTTACATATTGCTAACTTCTCTGAGGGAGTTATTTGTTCCGTTACACGGTTGTAGGGATTAATCGTAAGATTATTTTATATGAGGTCCAATATGTGATTAAACTGATATCGTAAAATTCTAAAAAATTGTCTAAATTTCGTTTCGTTGTCCGTTAAATGATTTATTATAAAATTGGCTGAAATCCTTCCAATTTTCTTCTTTTAACATCGGTAAAATGGCTTTCCTTTTTTCGCAGTCTTGAAGTAAACTGAGTTGTATAATTTCCTCATCTTAATAATTTAGCAACAATAAAATTAACTCTTTTCTTCTAGCGTTTACCATTTTTTTAACTAAAATTCGTTGTGCAACTAACGCGGAGGAAAACAGAAAATTAATGGCGAATCAATCGCCGTTATTTGGTCGTAGTCGCCGACGACCAGCGGGCGTGGAGGAAAACGTGGCTTAACACATGGCACGCCTTGGCCGCTCACTGGAGCGGTTTCGAAGGTCAATGCGGCGTACGTGCGCGCAGACATCATTAATACTCGCAATAGGTATACTATTTTAAAACTAACTTCAGACGACAAACACAAACTAAGACCATTTACTATTTTGCGAAAAACGGCGGAAAAAGCGTATTCGGCTGGGCAAAAGTCGATTGTTAAAACGGAAACAAAATCTACTAAATGAATTGAGAATGTACCTACTTTATTTGATACTTGCTAAGAGTTAAATATTAATAATGATCAACAGTAAAGCTGAAATGAGTTTATAAAATCTCCCTTACCGCAAAACCATATCTATACCATCTGGCAACATTGTCGCTTATCCCAGAAATTGCTGATTCGGAGAATCGGCGCGCGCCTGCCCGGTACCGCCCTGAACAGTACGATGGCGCATGATTAGGATGAGGAAAGCCGGCGGCCTTAGTAGAACTAACTAGTACAGTAGTTAGCGGTGTGTGAGTACTCGATAGGTGACCCCTTTCGAACGTTTTTCTGGATTTTATTTTTAATTTATGTTTTTTTTATTATTATTACAATTTTTTTTCCATATCAAGCACATCGTGTAAGCGTTCTTAAGGCATTGTGGTGCGTCTTGAAAGTTCGGATAATTTATTTATATTTTTGAGGACGCGATCATGTGAATAAAATGACGGCTATAGAATACGTAATAAACACGTTTGGTGTTCAGGACTTCGGACTTCCTCCTGGCTGCGATATACCACTGTATGTGTCGTCCAGCTGAAGCGATCATTGCTGGTACCTGACTGATATTGGTTTTAAGAAAAATCGGTAAGAATGTTGATATCTTTTTTATTTTAAGCACATGACGGCTTTTTATAAATGTAATTTCTTCTATTTAATGTTCCATAGTACATATTTAACTAACATTTCCGGTGGCCATTCTGAAAGCGTTTTATATTTTAGTAAAATACCTTGGTACGGCAAAATAGTAAACGAGAAAAATTGTAGTAACGTTTTTTCCGACGTTTTATCAAAGATAGTTTTGATGGGTAACTAATGCGGGCTTTCGCTGGTTCTAAGAGAAGTTAATTGAAAATCGCAGTACTTAATAAAATTTGTTGTGTTCGACAACATATCTTTTATTCACGTGTATCTATTACAGCCCAATATACACGTTGAGATGGTTTTTTTGCAGGTCATCTAGCCCTCTTGGTAAGCATGTAGAAAATAGTGGAACGGTAGTTCAGATGTGGAGGTATAATATTTTTGGAAGTAATTTAGATCATATGTTAAAGTTGTCCTTACGTGCATATAAACAACTATGGTTGTAATGTTGTGTAACAATACATAGAACCATAACTTCAGTCCTAACTTAGAAATGTAGAATATCAGTACCTATTAATACTGGCCAACCTACAAGGCGCCAAACAAAAAAAAATAAATTCTCCATAATTGTAAAGAGAATCATACCGAAAAAAAAACAAAAATTCTATTATACTATTATTGTAATACTTTCAAATCATAAATCGATCGATCAACAAAGTTCATTCTCAATACATTTTTTCATTTTAAAATTTTTGCTTCCTTTTAAAATAGCATCATCTTGATTACTACGTTTTTGAGTATATCTTTTTATATTTGATGTTGCCCTTATATCTGGTGGAATCATATTATACATCGGGGTAGTTTAAAAATCTTCAATCAACATTTGTATTACTGTCGAGTATAAATAAATTCATATTTGTTTTATTTCTAGTATGATAATTGTAATTTACATATTTTCTTAAACTGCCATTTGTTTTGTAATGATACACAAGATAACCGAACTTTAAAGGTGAGAACGCATTAGGCGGTCGCGGTCCCGTCGCATCGCGAACCGTTCTGGGCTAGTCTCCAGATCCTTTTGGAAAAGATAGGAGGAGAACGCGATGCGAGCGAGAACGTCTAGTGCGAATGCATACATTATAAAACATGGGAAGGAACGTCACCGCGCGCGGTCGAGACTAGCACAGACCGCAATGCGACGGGACCGCGAACGCCTAATGCGTTTTCTCCTTAAGTATTCCCTCAGAATACAGTGTCGTCAGCATAATATATTATTTTACAGTGTTTTATAATGATATTAGTTAGGGAATTTATGTACGAGATAAATAGTAAAGATAATAGTAAGTCGAAGACCTTCAACCCTGTACCGAGCACTACATAAAAATGTAAGACATTCAACGATGCATCATGTGGCACATTACCTAGACAATTACGAAATCGAAATTGATTCAGTGATAAAATAGTATTAATACTAACGAAGGGAGAAAGTCTATCCTTTAGACATTTTTCAAAAATTTTTGATAGCACTATGCCAGATTTAAAGGTAATATTAATAATGTTTTTCAGTGATTCTAGAAACGATGTCTAAGTATAGCAAATTTTTATCAGTTTTGAATCAATCCCGTCAGGGCCTGGTGCAATATTATGTTTTTAAGAATTCATTTGGCTTCAGTATGTCATTATTGCACACATGCTTAAAGAATATAGATGACTGAGAATTATATTCAAACCTATAGGTCCCCGGTGGTGTTCTAAATTTTTCTTAACATTTGAGAACCTACTTCAACCTTTCAACACAGAATATTTGTTACTTATTTGAGAACTTATTTGCTGCTATTTTAGGATCGGTAGTGTTTTGCACATCAATCTAAGACTGTTCATTACTTAAACCTTTAAATGTTTGGTAGTTGGTTTTTTTTATTGTTTCTGTTAGTTGGTTTGTTTGTTGGTTGTTCTTGAAAGAAATTTATGATGATAAGGAAGTGATCAGTTAGGTCGGAGTTCAGGATAAATGTTGTATATTGTTGTATATTTGTTCTCAATTTAGTCCTAACGAATATGTGATCTATAAAATACATAAGTTAATATTTGGAGTTACACGGGTAGGTATGCCCATTTCTGGTAGATTTAAAGCCAAGGGCGTTTAAAGTAGATAAATGGTTACAAATTAGTATTATTATGATTCATTAATATTAAATATTTGTATGTATGTGTAATATAGGTATCTAGATCATCCGCAATAAATTGAGTATTAATTGAGGGTGGTCGACATAATTGTTACAATATCACTAATCTTTAAAAAATATTAAGCATAGGATGAAACTGTATACTGCGCCTTCCACTGCATTATTCGTGAAACTCTGATAAACAATGAATGCTGAATGTTTAGTCTCTTACGTGTATGTCGCGTCACCTGAGTGTAGATCGATATATGCTTAAAATAAAGTTAGTTATGGTTTATCATCTCAATGAGAACGTGTGTTTTATTTATTCTAATAATAATATACACGTTATACCATACTTCATGTTTTTTTTATCTACACAAGTCTTAACTTAAAGTAATATCCGATTTTATAAGTTTACAATGAGTAACAACCGCTCTTAGATTTGATTTTATGAAAATTATTACACATTATTAAAAAGGACTTAATAAAATTACATAAACTTATGTTGTCATCTTTGGAACCACGTAAGTCGGTATGAAATTTCGTAGCGATTTAACTTCCGTGTAAAAATACCCCGTAATATTTGGGAAGTTCCATGGAATTTTTTTACATTGAAAAATGTATATATAAAATTTAATTTTGCATAGAAAATGTAAATATAAAATTTAGTTTTACATAAAAATGTAAATAATAAATTTAATTTTACAAAGAAAAATGTAAATATAGAATTTAATTTCACATACAAAAATGTAAATACAGAATTTAATTTCCCATAGAAAAATGCAAATACAAAATTAATTTTACATAAACAATGTGTGTTTACATATTAAACTTCAGTTGTGTTTTTACTTAATTATCTAAATTTTATTTATACATTATCGTTTTTAAAAATGTAAAATTTCTATATATCTAATTTTACTTTTTACATTTCACAAAATTATTGAGTACCGAACTAAACGTTTTGGTCTCAGTCGAAAAATAGTTGAGATTTATTTTGAATGTGTCGTAACATGCGTCGGGCGTAAACAGGCATCATCGGTCTTTTAAATTTAAAATTGCCCTATGCTTGCTATATATACCACTAAAATTAACATACAGCATACCGATAGATATACTAAACTATAACTACTTAAAATTTTCTCAATCAGTTCAAAATAAAAAAAAAGTGAAAAATAAAAGGGAGTTTTCTTTGTCGGCGTTCTATTTTTCTTTTTTAATTAGTTTTAAGACAATTATTTTAGCATTTGCTCTTGGTAGGGATTCAATTTTCGGGATCGGGATCCCGTTTTGAGATCCCGGGATAAAAAAAATATAGATCCCGGATTTCGGGATTAACCGAAATATTTTTTTAAATCTGACACTAGCAATAATAGTAATAAAAATTGAGAAATACAGCAAAGAAAAAAACGTTTTTACAAAAAATACAAAAATAAAAAATCATTTTTTTTTTACATTTAAGAAGTAAGATATCAATATGGTTATAAAATATAAATCTAGGAACTAGAAACAGTGAGTATAGTTTTATTAAAATGTGCAATTAGAATAATTTTTAAACATCTGCGTTTTGCTTAGTAAAAGTAATATATGCCCTTCAAAGAGTCCAGTCTTTTAAGCGTGATCTAAGTTTGTTCGCAAATGAGACCGCTGAAAAAAAAGGCCCTTTCAGGTTTTACACTCGTAGGTGGTACTGTCAGTTACATACGTAAATTGACTGGGTAAAGCTAAAATAACACGCGGATAAAGAAAAAAGGAATAAAGCCGATTTAAATTTTATCATTTAAAAAATCGAGATTTTTCGGGATCCCAATTTTTAATCCCGGGATTTTCGGGACGAAAAATCTTCCAGGATCCCGGTATTTCGGGATGCCGAATTGGAATCCCTAGCTCTTGGTATGGTCTTTTAATAATTTAAGTGAAGTAATAGAATATCATGAATGGCATAATATGTTTATTTTAAAATGTTTGGCGAAATACCTACATGCATGTTACCACATACCTACACTGTACATACCTATCTACCAATTGACTGAAACCAAGACTTACAGGCTCTTTGTCATTTAATACATTTCAACTGTATTAAATTCAAATCTCTTATAGACAACATAAACGATTTTACTGTATGCATTACATAATAATTATTTAATATTATTTTTAAATTATTAAGTATTGCTCTCCTGGACAGCATTATTTTTTAAATTAATGATTATAAGATTGTATAAGCACGTATTTGAAAATTGTGTAAGCAATTTTTAAAGTTGACTAGGTAAATAAAACAGCAGGTTATTTGAAAATCAAACATTTACTTAGAAACAACAAATTAAGTAACATAATTTACATATACTTAATAGAAAACTTAAAATAAGTAGGTAGTTTTATGTAAACATAAAAACAGTTTCTCTTAAACAGTATTCGATATGTTAAAAGAAAAATGTAAAATAAACTCATATACAGTATATATCACTGTTCATGGCTCCCATATGATAGCTCCGTTACTAGTTAGTACTATTTTTGTAAAATTTTGGTTGAAGGTACCTACCCATCACCGGATTGTGGCGCAATAAGTAAATTTAATTTCCACCGGTGGTGTTCGTCGCCATATTAAAAAAGGGCAAATTTTTCCAGAAAAACATTTTAGGCAAATTTTAAACTGTCAGAAAATGTCATATTCTTGTTTGGCATAATCGAAAGCCTCCCTATATGAAGTTTTAAAGTAATAGCAAACAGGGTGTTAGTTCACATCATAAAATAATAAAATTTAACTTTCTATAGCAATTTATCCGTTATTGAATTAAAAAATGTCAAGTAAGCAAGTCGTGAAAATAATGGTAATTATTATGAAATAACGGATTTTAAATTCCTATAAAAAGTAAAATTTTATTATTATGTTATGATGTGGACACCCTGTTTGCTATTGCTTTAAAATTTGATGGTTTTCGTATATGCCAAACAATAATAAGACATTATCTGAAGGCTAGAGATTGCCTAATATATTTTTCTGGAAAAATTTACAATTTATTATTATAGCGACGAACGGCAGTGGTGGAAATTAAATTTTCTTGTTGCGCCGTAATCACCTGATGGGTGCAACGTAAATTTTATAAAAATCGTACTATTAACGGGAGTCATGAAAAGTGAGACACTATAGATATTTCATCTACATTTTTGCTTAAAGGCATAACAATGTAACATAATATTCTCTATTATGCATTGTCCTACAGTAAATGATCTAAATGATTTTCTTTTGCCTAAAAGTAGATATAATACCAATATATAGAAATTAATTATTGTCAAATATTTTAAGCGTTTGCAGAGAACCGTTTTATCAGATGAGACATCAGCTTTTTAGGATCTTAAGTTAAATTTTTAATTTTAAAAAATGCATTGAGAATACTTTCGATTAGGGATTCACCGAAGCGAGGTTTTGGCCGAATACCGAATATTCGTCTCTTAAGCCGAAGCTTCGGCCGAAATGTGTTATCCATTAAAAGTATAATTTTTAGAAACGTATATTTATTACTTATTCGGGTGATTAAGAACCAATGAATATAACATTTCAACAACAACTCAAACCTATTTGTGTACAAAAAAAGAAAAAGTAAAAAAAAAATTAACGTATTTAATAATACAATAAAACAATAAAAGTCTAGTAATTAGAATTTAGTTTCTGTAAATTATGATTTAAGAAAAGAATTATCTCGGCATTTTTGGGTAGCAGCCTGATTCTTGTTTCTTCATAAATACTGCCCATCTCGGAAAAGCCTCTCGCTGTAAACAGTACTAGCTGGAGCAGTGAGGAATTTTGTAGCTAGTTCATAAAGCAGTGGAAACGCCAATTTTCCACCATGTTACGTTTTTTTTTTTCGATTTATTAATGACATATCCAAGTATGTTTTAAGTTCCTCTTGAATCTAGTCCTCTCCGTGATTACACCTCAAATTATTGATCAGTTAAGGAGAGAACGCATTAGGCGGTAGCGGCCCCGTCGCATCGCGGTCTGTGCTAGTCTCGACCGCGCGCGGTGTTTTATAATTCGCACTAGACGTTTAGTTCGGGAACCAGCGTCAATTTTTGGCATGCATTTTAGACCGCTTGAATTTAACATATAGTATGTTGTCATATAGGCAACCACTGAACCGACCGTCAGCTGGGCTAGCGGCGCTCGATGCTGCGACGAGAAGAAGAAAACGAGATAGTTGTAAAAAAAAGTGGAATTCGGAATTATTTTAGACCGATTGAAATTTTTATGATAAATTATCCATGGTACATAGTTTGGGTTAGTTTGGGTCAGCTGCGTGCCGGAAGCAACGTTGTACGTCAGCTGGTCATGAGAAGTGGTAATAAAATTGAAAAAATAAGTTGATTTATAAGCGAGTGAAATTTTCTTACATGACTTAGGAGTCATGTAGAAATATGAATATAATAGTCAGCTGGGTGCATCGTACGACAAAGACCGTCAGCTGGAGCAATAAAGTTTCATTACGCTCATACATTCAAGGGGCGCGCGGTAGTCTTAAGTGGTCCGACTGACGACCTTCGTCTGAATATGCATTCAGCTGATTAGAATTATCCAATTTTCCTTTAGTAGAACTATTATTTAGCCAAATTCCAATTAAAAATTCATTGATTTACCAAAGATACAGTTAGGTAAAGTCCACATACAATTAACGCTTAAAATTCATTTTTTTTTAATTCAGATATTCTTAAAATAGGTATTCGAAAATTAAAATGATTTGTCAAAAATATAGTTAGGTAAAGTTTACATATAATTAATGCACAAAATTTGGTTTGTTTTTATTTAGATATTGTTGAAATAATCGAAAAAAAAATTTACAATGGGTTTATGCTATTAAGAATTATCTTCATCATTGCTTTGATTGTCGTCTGATGAATAATCTATTTCAATGTCGTCGTGAATATCTCCTGCAATTTATCTCGTTCAAACCATTTGAAAAAGACTGCTCATCTCGTTCTTCCCAACCGTTGTCAGGTGGCGAGAATTCGGATGGTATCGGAAAATGTGTGTTACTCCAGAAATGTGCGATGATGTTCGGAGAAAATGTTGATGCAGTTCAGATCTGCAAGGCGGGAACATGGAACCATCAATTCCTTTTTCTAAATGCAGTATTTGGTCATTATTTTTACTGCTAAATGTTTATGTTGTACGAGGAAGTTGACGTCATTAATTCTTCCAAATGCTTTTCTTGATGGGAAAATATAAATGGGACAGATCAAATACGTCTACCGAATTTCTCTGAAGCATTGAAAAATATAATAAGCTTTGTTTGAATTTATTATCGATTGCAATGTGGATTTTGATGCCCATGTGACAAATAAGATGCTCAGATACTGATATTTTGGTGATTATGCTTGCAATTATGAATTTCATTAAAAGTAATTTAAAAATTTTAATACATGTCGGTACTGGAAATAATCAAAGAAACATCAATATCACGAAGTTGTATGAGACATTGGATGTAGAATTATGTTCGTCGTTGCCAGCTTTTCATGCGCTAACGGGCTGTGATATTAACATTTTACGAAAGGCGCCAACATATATTCAAGCTTTGTGCGAAATTTCAAATCTACCTCATAGTGATTTAAATCAACTTTTTACACTGGAAGACTATGTTTCTAAATTATATTCAAATTCAAAAATCTTCTATTACCATACAAACAATATTAATTACTTACATAAATCAATTAAAAATAAAAAGAAATAAGATGTTCATAAGGTAATCGGACCGTACTGCGATTATACAGAACCGATAACACAAGTGGACTCACCGAATTCACCTGTGGTGTACAGCCCGTTAAAGCTTATATATTACTTAGTAAGTCATTTTTATATATGCAACTTAAAAACAGAAAAATGAAAGAAAGAGCGAGAAAGCAATCGGCAAAGAGAGCGGTAAAGAGAGGAGGCGACGCGACGGGGTAAAGGCGAAATAAATATCAAAACTAATGACATTGATTCAATTACTATTATCCTTGCAAGTTCGGCTACAACCAAGTAAATTCCAAGTTATAGATATTATATTGCCTGGGAATCTTAACAGTATTTTTTTAATATAAGCAGTAAATTTTTGTCGAGAGCTATTTTTAATACAAATTGATAATTTGTTCCATAAATGTATGCCAACACATTGAAAAGATTTTTTAAAATACGATGTTTTGTGAGTTGGTATTCTAAAAAGGTGTGGATTTCTAGTGTTATGTATATGATTGTAATGTAAAAATAAATCACTTAAATAAGTGGGCTCACCTGATTGAATTATTCTATAAATTAGATTATACATATATTTTCTTCTATTTTTCATGTTTAAAATAAAATTGGAATTTTAAGTAGGGCGTAATGTGATCTCTATAAGAAATGTTAAATGAGAAGCGCATACAACTATTTTGCAATTTTTATATTTTTTTAGACAAGTCAGCCGATATAGTCGTCATACACAATATCTCCATAGTCTAATAGTGAAAGCACAAGAGAGTTACAAAGAAAGCATTTGGTCTTTGATGGTAAATCTTTTTTAAACTGATAAAGTTGTTTCAAACGGGCATAAGCAACTCTAAGTTTAGCCTGTATATGTGGAGCAAAGTTCAGATTTGAGTCCAAAATTATTCCTAAATTTCGCTTTTCACCAAATACCGGCCCTTGAAATCCGTTAATATTTATTTTAAATTTTTCCGCACATCTTTGAGGCAAGTTTTTGTTATGAGAAAAAAAAATGGCAGCCGATTTTGATGCAATTAAATTGAGGTTATGAGTTTCAGCGAATAAGGCAATTCTTTGTAAGTCTGAGTTAATTTTTTCTTGAGCAATAGGCAATTCAGGGACATTAAATGAAATATAAATTTGGGAGTCATCGGCGTACTGCTGCAATTTTGCGTCTTGAATACAGTTATTTATATCTGCAACGTATATAGCAAATAGCAGTGGCCCCAAAATTGAACCCTGCGATACGAAAATTGAAAGTTATTGTCAGTGATTGTCCGAACACAATGTAGGCGGTCTTTAAGGTAGCAGCCCAAAAAATTTACAGTGTTTTTCGAAAAACCAAAATAGTGTAACTTTGCCAAGAGCAGTTGATGATCAATCGTATGTATATGCATTTGAAAGAATTATTGACGTCTACGTTGTTCGTATAAAAACCTTTGCAAAACCATTTAGCAGTAAAAATAATGAGCAAATACTGCTTTTAGAAAAAGGAATTGATGGTTCCATGTTCCCTCCCGCCTTGCAGATCTGAACTGCATTATCTTGTACGCCACACTCGATAGCTCCGTTACTTTGAAAATCGTTTTTATGGTTTCTTAAAATATGACTTTTTATAGTATTATTATTTATAGTCGGTAAATTACAGGACGGAAATGGACAAATGGCAAAATTTTTTTTAAGTGAGTAAACACATGTAAGAAACGAAACTAATATCGTTTAAAAAATAATTTATTCTAAACTTGAATTATACAAAATTCCCGGTCGACGCTCAATGCGCTCTCGGTTGGGTCTTATACTTACCTTCATACTTGGACGTGGCAATCACTCGTGGAATGCCAGATGCCTCACTGCCCAGAGTCATTTCAGACCTAAACTCGGATCACTTGCCAATTAAGATGAGCTTAACGAATGTTAGGCGGCCGGAAGCCTACGAAACTTTTGTTTCGTACAGAAATCTTGATTGGAGAGTGTTCCGGGAGAGGCTTAACGAGGTCACTGTCATCCCGAGACAGATTGAAACCGTGCAAGAACTGGAGGCAGAAGTTGACACTTTAACCCGAAATATCCAGCGCGTCAGAGACGCCCTTTGTCCACTAGTCAGGAGGAAACCATTCGCGGATACTCTTCCTGATGAAATCATCAATCTCATCAATTTTCGAAACCGAATTCGGCGCAGGTGGCAGAGGAATCGCGCTGTTAACGATCGCCTAAGAGTCAATGCAATCACTGAACAAATAAAGAAAGAAATTCGTAAATACAGGGACACGGTGTGGATGAAATTTGTAAATGAGCTCGGAACGGAGAATGGTTCCTTGTGGAAGCTCGCGAGACGGGTTCGCAGTGCCCCGGCCCAAATTCCCGCAGTTCGCCACCAAGGCGAAGATATTATGAGCGATCAGGGAAAGGCCGAGGCATTCGCGGACTTTCTCGAGGGTGTACACGGGGAAATACCAGACGCCGTGCCATTGCACGCTCGAGTCGCTGAGCAACTAGCGCCGTTTTTGAGCAAATCTTACCCAATACCGCCCCCTGTAATGGATGAACTTTTAGTAACACCCGCTGAGATTCGTAGTGCTCTCTGCCGCCTGCCTAAGAATAAGGCGCCGGGTCCTGATGCGATCCCCTATTTACTCCTCAAAAACCTTCCAAATAAAACCATTGTGCATTACATGCATACTGTGAACGCTATACTTCGTCTGCAACATTTTCCTAGCTCCTGGAAAATCGCGAACGTAGTGCTGTTCCCTAAACCCGGAAAAGACCCTAGATTCACTAGCTCTTATCGCCCTATATCACTCTTAAACACAATGAGTAAACTAACCGAGAAACTTTTGTTACCTAGAATCAATAGAGCGGCCCAGAATCTTCGTATACTGCCGGAGGAGCAGTTTGGTTTTCGCAGCGGGCATAGCACTAATATGCTTGCTGCGAAAATCGTACACGATATTTATGAAGCATTCAACATTGGGCATTGCACTGCCCTATTGTTACTGGATATCGAAAGAGCGTTCGACCGGGTGTGGCACAGCGGATTGCTGTTTAAGTTATTCATAACGTATAACTTTCCGCTGCATCTGGTAGCGCTAGTTGCGTCATACCTGGCCGGGCGTACCTTTTCGGTGCGCGTTAATAAATCGTTCTCGACTTCGAGAGCGATTAGGGCCGGTGTACCGCAGGGAACCGTGCTATCGCCGCAACTATTTAGTTATTACATAGCTGATTTTCCTTCCCATCCGAACACATCCCGAGCTTTTTACGCTGATGACACTGCCCTTTATTCACATGCCTTTATCGCGCAGGAGGCGGCAAATAACCTTAGTGCTCACATGGAGCTAGTATCTTCTTATTGCGATGACTGGAAAATACGGCTTAATCCAACCAAAACGGAATTAGCCGTGTTTACCAGAAAGCGCAAAAATATAGAAGTCAGACCTATTATCCTTAATAACACTCCCATCCCTCCCAAAGATCACGTCAAGTATCTCGGAATAATTCTTGATGGGAGGCTTAACTTTGGCAAACATGTCACATACGTGCAAGGCAAGAACCATGCAATCTTAGATAAACTTAGGCCTCTCATCAGGCATCGTTCATTCCTGAGTCCCAGAAATAAACTTATCCTGTACAGATCGATCACGAGGCCGAACCTGATGTATGGAGCACCGGTTTGGTGCTCGATCGCTGACTGTCATATTAAAAAATTGCAAATACTACAAAATAAACATCTAAGAGCGGCTCTCTCGGCGAGCTGGCTTACCAGAACACAAAGCTTGCATGATATGGCTCAAATTGAGTATATTAATGTGTTTATCGACCGGATGTCATGCAGGTTTTACGATTTTGGTATTCGCGGCTCGCCAAGAACCGCTCATCTAGCGGATTTACGGTATGATCCAGAGCTTAGGCCCAAACACGGGCCCATACACAGGAGAACATCGATCTACTATCTAGAACCTCGGCCGCCGTGATTGAATCCATTTTGTCATCCCGCATTCCTAAAAACACCCCTCCTTTACACCTCTCTAGCCTCCGATGTCCACAGGTAATCTGCCTGCATGACAAAAAAAAAAACGGCGCGCGAAACAGCGTGCGAGATGCTTTCCGGTTGGTGTGTGTCGATCATCTACGAGGCAACGAGGCTACTATTTTACTCCTCGCCGTCATGCCGTCAATCTCAAAAGACATGCTTACACCCACGTAATGGCTTTTAGACACATATCGCTCTGCAACGCCGCTAACGTTGTTCCTAGGTGTTTTTCGGCAAGTCCGTATTGCACGTTACTTTAGCTGGTATTTGTGTAGTATGACAAAAGTATCACTAAGCATCCTTGATTTCTATGCCATATAACTGCACTCGAGCCGCCTCCGCGCTCCTCTGCTCCGGCAGGCGAAGCGTAGCTACACGTAATCAAGCCTTAACCTAATGTGCAGTTGCAATCCCTTCCCGCATTAAGATTATGATACATAATCTCTTAATTTGTACACGTATACATGTTTGTGTTGTTCTTTTATATTGTATGTTTCTGTGAACGTCTTAAAACCACCAAAGAACCGTGGAATGGGGTTTTTCATAGTGTTTTCCCCATGTTTAAACTCCCTCACCATCCCATCCCTGAAAACAAGTCAACTAGATCTATTGACATCCGTTGGTAATCACCTATTGATTAAAACTCTTGAAGGGTCCGTAACAGACCCAAGTAAGACTAGATATTTGACTGCAGTTCCACTTTTCTACTGAGAAACACGTTCTCGGGCAATTCAGCAGCCCATCTGTAGTGAGTATATGCTGAGAGGAGACAGAGGCGCCTGATTGGGGCGTGCGTCAGTCCTCGAATGTGCATACTTACTTAGATATTGTTAGAATGTGTAAATAGTAGAATTAGGTGTACATAACTTGTAGCAATAACCCGTTAATAAATGATATTATTATTAAACTAATATCGTTTAAAAAATAATTTATTCTAAACTTGAATTATACAAAATTCCCGGTCGACGCTCAATGCGCTCTCGGTTGGGTCTTAAAATCGAGTGTCTCTATTATTGAAGGATCCTTTACTGTCAACAGGCAATATAACAGAAACATCTGGCTCGATGGTTAACTCTTAAAACTAATAATCATAAAATCTAAATAGCCTGGGCTCTAGGAACCGTTCTAGTTGGAACCGATGTCAAGGGGTCGAATTCCAAGAAGGTGATTGCTCACACACATATTTTCTATATTTTAGTTGATATTGACAATGACTAACTTTACACATTAGTGGCTTTATGTAAATAATTTGCTGCTATTTTTTATGACATCTATTCACATGTTATTGGTAGCAAAGAAATGAAGCGAAGTGTAGGGCATCCTTCTCGGAGACATATGAAATATCCCCGTAGCTTATTCCTATGTAAAAACATGCCTATCATAATAATCAAATATCACAGTTAAAGTTGCATATTGAACACAGTAACATGTTTTAAAAAGAATATCGACAGATAATACCTATTATAGATACTGTTGTAAGAACGTCCTTTAGAGTTAACCGCATTTAAGCGCGTGACTGGATAAAAATGCACGCTGCGTAAGAATGCACAAGGCAGGCGACAGTTTAACGTTCCATGATTCCTGAGTTGGCGGTTCGCTATTCTCAGCCGTCGACACCGACCTTTCAATCGCCCGAAAATTAACGCCTTCGAGTGGTTGGGTACGATCGAGTGGGACTTTTTTTTTCTATACTTTTTTTTTCTATACTTTTTTTTTCTATACTTTTTTTTTCTATACTTTTTTTTTCTATACTTTTTTTTTCTATACTTTTTTTTTCTATACTTTTTTTTTCTATACTTTTATACTATGGTGCGAAGCTACCATCCGTTGGTTTATGCCTGAACGCCTCTAAGGCCGTATCCTTTCTAGTCAAAGGTGGCAACGATATCTCTTGGAGTTCCGAGAGTCGAAAGGCTCAAAACAATGTGACTTTACTAGGCGGTCGGCGTTCGCGCCGGTCGTCGCACGAGCCCGTAGCGCCGCGCGGGGTTATCGGTTGGCGGCGGGATCGATCCTTGCCACGTCCGACCTGACCTCTTGGCGGTCGACCATGGGTATCTCAATCGTTTCGATGTTGGAACTCGGAATTGTCTGTAGACGACTTACGTACCTGGCAGGGTGTTGTACTCGGTAGAGCAGTTTCCACGCTGCGATCTGTTGAGACTCAGCCCTTAGCTTGGGGATTCGTCTTGTCGGTGAGACGAGACCCCTTGGCGGCGGCGACGATGTCGTCGTCGTCGTCGTCGTTCCTGGTAAAAAAAAAGGCGAACGTCGAAAGAGACTGCTCTTTCGGCGTTCGCCTTTTTTACGACCCGAAATTGACGGACCCGTACTTTTGGCGAACGTCGAAGAGCGACCGCTCTTTCGGTGTTTGCCTTTTTTACGATTCGAAATTGACGGACCCGTACTTTTGGCGAACGTCGAAGAGCGACCGCTCTTTCGGTGTTCGCCTTTTTTACGACTCGAAATTCACGGACCCGTACTTTTGGCGAATGTCGAAGAGCGACCGTTCTTCGGGCGTTCGCTTTTCTTACGACTGGAAAATGACGTACCCGCACTTTTGGGACGTTCGCCCGATGCCCTCCATCCCCATGCCGAATATTAACTCGCTACGTCGAAATTTGGGTAAAAAAGGCGGTAGGAGCCAAATACGAAAAGAAACGTGTCCTAAATATTAAAAGACGGACGAAAACGATTTTGTTCGAAATAATATGTAGTTGTCGAAAACCACGATTTTGCACTTTGTGGAGCCTATGGGGCGAGCGTTCTCGAAATAGGAGCCGCGGATCGAAAATCGCGCCGAATACTTTTTTTTAAGTCTAACCCGTACGGAGGACATTTTTTGGGTCTCATTCCGAAAAAGTTAGTTTTCGACCTCTTCCGGCTCCTACCGCGTAACCTATCGCAGGTAGGTTCCCGGCGAGGATAGATTCGAACTCGGCATCGTCGAAAACCCCCCTAACCCAAATTTTAGCCTTCTGTTTCCGCCGGATCACCTCGGCCCCTAAATAGGGGCCCCCGGGGTCCAAAATTTTTTTTCGTTTAAAGGGTACTCGTCGGACGTACCACACCGACTTTCGTCTATTGCCAGCGATAATTTTTTTTTTTGTTCCGCGGACCCTATCCCCTAGGTTCCACAGTTTTTTAATGTCAAAAATCGTTTTTCCCGACCCCGAAAACCCCCGGGTCCCCATTTTCGCCTAAATCTGAGGTGTTCTAGTACCAGCTCACGTTCCCTATTGACGGGTAAGATGCCGGTTAGCGTTTGCTTGCTCAGAGCAAATACGATAATTTGGTGTCGTTATTCTCGTTTGGGTTACCGTTTGTTTCTTTGGGTTACTACGGGTTATATTTATATGTTTTTGTCTCGCCATTCGTGTTTGGGTTAGCGAAGGTTTATTTGGGTTAGTTTGGGTGAGCAATGTTTTTGTTTGGTTCATTTATGATTAGATATTGATAGTTGGGGCTAGTGGTGGTTTGTTTCGGTTAGCGTAATTTGATTTGGGTTAGCGGTGGTTTGTTTGGGTTAGTTTCGGTTAGTTTGGGTTTGTTTGGGTTAGTTTCGGTTAGTTTGGGTTTGTTTGGGTTAGTTTGGGTTTGTTTTGGTTAGTTTGGGTTCGTTTGGGTTAGTTTGGGTTAGTTTGGGTTAGTTTGGGTTAGTTTGGGTTTGTTTGGGTTACTTTGGGTTAGTCAATGGTAAACGGCGGGTCAGTTTCGGTTTTTTGGGGGCGGGTAAAGGGCGGGGAGCAATGTGACAAGTTGCTTCGACATTATGAAATTGTAAATAATGTTTTACGAACGCAAGTAATGTGAAGCTTGAATATTGAAAAGTAATCGAGACGAATATAAAGAAAATGTCAACGTTCTGATAGGAAAGAGTTTAGTTGCAGACGTATGTGCGTACGAGTTTCTTTAATAATATTAGTTATGGTTCTTAAAAGAACCGATTATATTTGATTTTGTCTAGTTATTTATCATTTTCAATCATAGGTTGCAATTACAGTTTAAGCCCTTTCACCTCTGATACGTCTTGCCAACTGTATATCCTTGGGCATGATGGTTACTCTTTTTGCGTGAATCGCGCATAGATTTGTATCTTCGAAAAGGCCGACCAAATAGGCCTCGCTGGCTTCCTGTAACGCCATTACGGCGGAACTCTGGAAACGAAGGTCCGTCTTAAAATCCTGAGCTATTTCACGCACCAATCTCTGGAAGGGCAATTTTCTGATAAGAAGTTCGGTACTCTTCTGATAACGACGAATTTCCCGAAGAGCGACGGTTCCTGGTCTGTAACGATGAGGCTTTTTTACTCCTCCCGTAGCCGGCGCGCTTTTGCGAGCCGCCTTTGTCGCCAGTTGCTTTCTGGGCGCTTTACCTCCTGTCGATTTTCGAGCGGTTTGCTTAGTACGTGCCATAACGATTTGAAATAGTCGTATAGTTGCTTTAGAGAGCGTCAAACAAGAATAACGACACGCTCGACGAGTCTCTTCGGTTTTGTTACATCGTCGCGCGTCGTCATTGGTGGGTTACAGCCACGTGGAGGCGTGGCCTCAGCGCTTGACAAAACCGATGCGTTTCTCGTTTGGACGACAGTTCTTCTTCGCCGTTTCACGCTAACGTGTACTACTTCATCGCAATTCGAAATGACCGGCAGAGGCAAAGGTGGAAAAGGATTAGGTAAAGGAGGCGCCAAACGGCACCGTAAAGTTCTTCGTGATAACATCCAGGGTATTACTAAACCCGCTATTCGAAGATTGGCCAGACGTGGTGGCGTCAAGCGTATTTCGGGCTTGATTTACGAAGAAACGCGTGGCGTTCTCAAGGTGTTTTTAGAAAACGTAATCAGAGACGCTGTGACTTATACGGAGCACGCCAAAAGAAAAACCGTCACGGCCATGGACGTCGTGTACGCTTTGAAGCGGCAAGGACGTACTTTGTACGGTTTCGGAGGTTAAATGATGTTTCTAGGTACGACATATACGCGTTGCATGGGCATAAAAAAAAAACGGTTCTTTTCAGAACCACCGAACTTTTGATGAAGAAATCGTTTCATAATGTTTACGCCATATATCGGTTGCTAAGTAAAGTTGTCGTCTTTCGTTGATATGTACACGAAAGTGTCAAGATTTAACGAGACGCAATTCAGATTTCGACTTATGCAATAAATTCATAGCATCAAATAACATTTATAAAATGTACAATTGTTTGTTATTATTTTAAGTATCATTACTTGTGTTTATGGAGAAGGAATCGATGGCAAGACGCAATAACGATACGAAATTTCTTTATAGAGTAATTCGTGGTCCTGAAAAGGACCGATTCAAGTATATATTTATAATTATAAATATATTTATATTGTTTATTTAGTTTTGTTGTCCGTCTTCTTGGGCAGGAGAACGGCCTGAATGTTAGGCAACACGCCGCCTTGAGCGATAGTAACTCCGGACAGCAATTTATTCAATTCTTCGTCGTTTCTGATAGCCAGTTGAAGATGTCTCGGGATAATACGGGTTTTTTTGTTGTCTCTTGCCGCGTTGCCCGCCAATTCGAGAACTTCAGCCGCTAGATATTCCATTACGGCCGCCAAATATACCGGTGCGCCAGCTCCTACTCTTTCGGCGTAGTTTCCTTTTCGCAGCAAACGATGAATACGTCCAACGGGAAATTGAAGTCCCGCGCGACTGGAACGAGATTTCGCTTTGCCTTTGACTTTTCCTCCTTTACCGCGTCCAGACATTTTCGTTTCTAATCGATTTACGTTACAGAACTATAAGACACGAACTGCTGCTGTATACCTCTCGACCGTACCGTTCGAAGTATTGTGATGTCTGCACCCAGTAAAATCGTTCTTATATAGCGAACCGAACGACCAATGGGAAGCACGGATCGGTAAAATACGTAGGGGGCGGGGCTTGTCAAGGGACTCGACGCTCATATAAATAGGTCTACCTTTTTAGGCGCTTCTTATTAACGTTGTTAACTTCATAGCGACAACATGCCACCGAAGACGAGCGGAAAAGCTGCGAAAAAGGCCGGAAAGGCGCAAAAGAACATCTCGAAGACCGACAAGAAGAAGAAACGAAGGAGGAAGGAAAGCTACGCCATTTACATTTACAAAGTTTTAAAACAAGTACATCCCGACACCGGAATTTCGAGTAAGGCGATGTCTATCATGAATTCTTTCGTCAACGACATTTTCGAACGTATAGCCGCCGAAGCGTCGCGCCTGGCACATTACAACAAGAGATCGACAATCACCAGCAGAGAAATTCAAACCGCCGTAAGACTGCTTTTGCCGGGCGAGTTAGCGAAACACGCCGTTAGTGAAGGAACGAAAGCCGTGACAAAATACACCAGCTCCAAGTAAACGCATGTAACACGTACATGTCGAACGAACCAAACCCAAAAAAAAAAAAACGGCTCTTTTCAGAGCCACTATTTTTTTTACGAAAGAAAAGTCATGATTACATACGCTTAAACTGTTACGTCGCTCCACGAAATTCTAATCTTACAATGTATTATGCGAATACGTACATATATATATAGAAAGTGGTACGAATTGAATCATTTCGATAAAAGTTGTATGTCGGTTCTCTACGTTACAGAATAATTCGTTTTAACCCTTCCTTAATTTGACTTGTATTCTCTCATTCTCATTCGATTCCGGTTAACAGTTTCACCGTATATGATAAAATTTTCGTCGAGTTTCGTGTTCATATGCGTGCATAAAATATAATATTAAAGCAGTAACGATTTCCTTTGAAATGGTTTGTGGTTCTGAAAAGAACCGTTTTTTTTTTTCGTCGTTGTTGTTTCGTAGACATTGAAGGACGACTTGTTGAAATGTTTAGGCACGTTCTCCGCGAATACGTCTGGCCAATTGAATGTCTTTGGGCATTATGGTGACACGTTTGGCGTGAATGGCGCAAAGGTTAGTGTCTTCGAAGAGACCGACTAGATATGCTTCGCTAGCTTCTTGTAATGCCATCACGGCCGAACTTTGGAAACGCAAGTCGGTCTTGAAATCCTGCGCGATTTCTCGAACTAGTCGCTGGAAAGGTAATTTTCTGATGAGCAGTTCGGTACTTTTTTGATAACGACGTATTTCACGCAGGGCGACTGTTCCGGGTCTATAACGATGAGGTTTCTTCACTCCTCCAGTTGCCGGAGCACTTTTTCGGGCCGCCTTTGTCGCCAATTGTTTTCTGGGTGCTTTACCGCCCGTAGATTTTCGAGCCGTTTGTTTTGTACGTGCCATGTTCGAGAAGAAAAATAGAGTGATAAAATCGGGAAACTTGTACGATGCGAATCGTTCGACGTGATCTTCTACAATAACGTCCTGGCGCGTTTGCCGCCGGTTTTGTTCCCTCCGATGGCGCTCTCATTGGTCGAATCGTAACCGAAGGGGGCGGGGCTTAAATATGTAACAAAACCCGACGATTTTCGGTCGAGAGCAGCAGTTGTCTGTCCGTACGCGTCCGTACGAGATCTATCGCAGCGAGCAAAATCGACATTCGAAATGACTGGCAGAGGCAAAGGAGGAAAGGGTTTGGGAAAAGGTGGCGCCAAACGTCATCGTAAGGTTCTTCGCGATAACATTCAAGGCATTACCAAACCGGCCATCAGGAGATTGGCTAGACGTGGAGGTGTCAAGCGTATTTCCGGTTTGATATACGAAGAAACGCGAGGTGTACTGAAAGTATTTCTGGAAAACGTAATTAGGGACGCCGTTACGTACACGGAACACGCCAAAAGGAAAACAGTCACGGCCATGGACGTCGTGTACGCTTTGAAACGTCAGGGACGTACTCTGTACGGTTTCGGCGGTTAAACGTAACCGATCCACGATTGACGGGTAGCCCATATCTAGACGAAAAACTAAAAAAAACGGTTCTTTTCAGAACCACAAATTAACGTAGAAATGAAAATCGTTTATATGTCTGTATTCTTTTCGAGCTAAGTCGTTTCAATTCCTTCTTTGGAGAAAAATTGTTAGCTATCGACACGTTCTCGACGTGCCTGTCTGTCGTATACGGCGACTAAAAAATGAGAAACTGATTACGTTTGATTATACGTCGCGCGTTATGTTTAACTTCAAGTCTTATACGATATTAGTATCCTTGCCAAACGGGTGGGCGTACAACGTCCAGTTTTGGCATAGAATCCTCATTTTACTCCGTCTACATCCATCCCCTGCACATTTCAGCCATGTACCTCATCGGGAACATGCCTAAACGAGATCGCTAGCTGGCGTCATTTATGGTACGAATAGTGGTTGTTTGTAGTAGATCTTTTGATTTTACGTCGCGCGTTATATTTACATTCAATTCGTATACGATTTTCTTTTTTTTTTTTCTACTTTTCTACTACCTATACGGTAGGAATATGAGTTGTCTCGTCGTGGTTCAACTTTTTCCCATCCGACGGCGACGAAGGAATAGAAAATTGCTACGTTTGAAGAAGTTTCGATGCAAATTATAGGGGGAAAGTTTGCTCGATCTTAATTCTTATTCTTTCTCATCGACCGTATTCATTTCTATTATTATCCATGTGTGTAATACGGTATGCATATTTGTCGACGTTATGTGCGAAACGAGGTAGAATGTTATGTATGTGGTCGGTACGTACCTCGAACGACGCGTACTGACATCTCGTCATGGAATATTTTTTTAAACGATAACCGAGTACGATTAGTATCGTTGCTATACGTAATTCCGTAGAGAATAAACCGTAAATGTTATTCTGGGAGTTTGAAGTCGTCGCTCGTAGTAACGTTCGGAAAAGAACGTTGGCAAACGTAAATGTTTGTGAGGAAATTCCGAAGGCTTCATCTTTGACAGAGATTTGTCAGCGTATGAAGAACGAATTGGGTCGTTGGCGATTTTGCATGCCGAAGTTTATAGTACCAACAGTTTGTTATTCCATAACGCGGGGCGATAAATCGTCGATATATATGTAATATTGCGTATAGAAGAGGCAGAAAAGTCCCTTTTGTCGGTCGGCCAGGCAAGCAAGCTTGCACCCGGACCGTTCAGTCCTCCGTACGTCCGTTTAGATATACTGACCGTCGACGAATTGGTGACGGATTATTTTCTCTGTCGAAGTGATACAGAGCGCACGTACGACGCGAGTTAATTTTTTTGTTTATTCCAATTTTTTCCTCGTTATTACTTACGATGGCCGATACCGAAGTAGCGCCGGTTTCTTCCACTCCTCCGGCGTCGAGCTCTCCGGCTAAAAAGGAAAAAAAAGCGAAGAATCCTCGAGCCAAGCCGACGCATCCGCCGACATCTGAAATGGTAAATAATGCCATCAAAGGTTTGAAAGAGAGAGGAGGATCTTCGTTGCAAGCCATCAAGAAATACATTGCTGCGAACTATAAAGTGGACGCCGAAAAAGTTGCTCCTTTCATAAAGAAATATTTGAAATCCGCAGTCGTATCGGGAGGCCTCGTCCAGACGAAGGGAAAAGGAGCCTCCGGTTCGTTTAAGTTGGCCGCTTCCTCGGCATCTGGTGCGGCTTCGAAACAAATATCTGGCGAAAAGAAGAAGAGTTCGTCCGGCACCAAGGCGGCGGCGGCGAAAAGATCTCCGATTAAGAAAGCGGCGGCAAGCGATAAACCGAAAGTGACGAAAAAATCATCACCCAAAGCCAAGAAGTCTAACGTCGGAGAGAAAAAGGTAGTGAAGAAAACCGTTGCAGAAAAGAAAATTGCCAAAGCGTCGTCCGGAGCATCGTCGGTCGGCGCCAGTGTCGCTGCGAAGACGAAATCTCCGTCGAAAGCCAAGAAATCGAACAAGGCCGGACCGACCAAGAAACCCAAAGCGCCCAAGCCGAAAATTGCGAAATCTCCGGCAGCTTCGAAAGCCAAGAAGGCGGCCGCATCTCCCAAAAAGAAGAAGTAAATCTTTTTACTAGTTCGAAATTGGCCTCGTTGACGATGTGATGCATGTTTGTGCGCATGTATTTAGAAGAACAAAAAACGGTTCTTTTCAGAACCACAAATTATAATTATGAAAGAAATTGTTTTGACGAGATATCACTCTGCTCTTTTAATATCTTGTTTACCGTAGGCTACTACTACTAGAATTGCGGGAAAATATTTATGCTTCTCTAGTGTTGATCTTCCATTACAGTGTCTCTAGTCAATTCGGACGTACGCGTACTTTCTACATAAAAGTACGGAAGATATATTTTAATGATCAATTGGCGTCGACACCTAACTTACTCTAATACGTAGCTACACTTTCGAATAGAATATATTTCAGGTACCCGTACTTACTGTAATTTATTATTGCTTTTCCTCGCTTTTGGTACCGATAGTTGCTATTCTCGGACGTGTCCATACCTTCGGAAGCTGAAAAGTACGGTACATGTCCCCTTACTTTGTTTCGTTCCGATGTTACGTGCCCATACTTTCCGAAACGGAAAAGTGCTGCTGCTACGTATTCTATGTCTCCGTACTTTCGGTAGTTCACGGCCCCCTGCTTTTGTCTCGTTCCGATTTTACGTGTCCATACTTTTGCAAAATGAAAAGTACGGGTTCGACTATTTTAC
>MU192187.1:6964-30655 GCA_016904865.1 Pissodes strobi | reverse complement strand
TACAATGTTGCCACTTTAATTCCTTGAGATACTACCAACACCCCCACCATCTCAAAGAATTAAGACACCATTCCTAACTTCCGAACAAAATATTATAAATGCTTAATTCTTGGTAAACCCTTGGTTAATATATCAGCTATCATTTCATTAGTCTGCTGATACTTAATAGTAACGACATTATTTGACATTCTCTTACAAAATGGTACCTAACATCAATGTGTTTAGACCTTTTGTGAAATACTGGATTTGTGGACAATTTATATGCACTCTGGTTATCATTAAAAAACGTGACAGAATTATTAAAACCTACTAACTCATTTAAAAGTTTTTTTAAATAGACTGCTTCCTTTGAGGCTTCACAAAGACCTATGTATTCTGTCTCAGTGCTGCTTAATGCCGTTGATTTTTGGTTTAAAACTCTGCCATGATATAGGCCCCCTGATAGTTTCAAAACATACCCTGAATATGACTTTCTGACACTATCATTTGCCCAATTAGAGTCCACAAATCCTTCTAAATTATAATCACTAGCATTGGTTTTTGAAAAACATAACTTAAAATGCTTGGTACCTTTTAAGTACCTAAGTATTCTCTTGGCACACTGCCAATGATATTCTGAATAGCAATTAATGAACTGACTCAAGTATTTAACTGCAAATGTGATATCAGGCCTAGTTAACACTGCTAAATACATGAGCCCTCCAATGAGTTTCTGATATGGCAAATTACTTAAATCCAAATCAATATTTTCTGCCCTACATTCTATGGAAGTACTAACTATTTTACAATTATTCATGCCAAATTTTTTCAAAACCTGATCGATATAATTTTCTTGATCTAAATAAATGACATTGTTCTTACAGTCCCTAGAAATTTTAACACTCAAACATTGTTTGGCTTCACCAAGGTCCTTTACATCAAATTCTGAGCCTAGCTTTAATTTTTAACGTTCAATTTCTTTCAAATTATTTGAAAAGACACAAAAATCATCAACATACAATGCCACCAAGGTCAATGAATTCTTGTCCCTTTTTATAAATAAATAACACTCATATTTTGACCTATTATATCCAAAGCTAGACAAAACTTCATTCACTCTAGCATTCCAGGCCCTTGATGACTGTTTTAGCCCATAAACTGCCTTTTTTAATTTATACACTTTGCTTTCACTCTTTTTAATAGTAAAACCATCTGCCTGTTTCATATAAACAGGCTGTTCAAGAAAACCATTCAAAATGCAGTTTTTACATCAAGATGTATAATTTTTAAATCTAATTGTACAGCTAAGCTTACCAATAACCTTAAAGTAGAATGTCTCACTACAGGTGTAAACACTTCACCATAGTCATTACCAGCTTTCTGTACACAACCTTTTGCCACTAAACGTGCACGATATTTCACCTCTCCAGTGTTACTCACTTTTGACTTGAATACCCACTTGCATAGTACAACGAATCTGGTACACTATCGATGAGCTCCCAGGCATTATTGGCTTCAAAGCACTTGAGATCCTCCATCCATGGCCTCTCTCCATAGTTCAGCATCTGCCCTTGACATGGCTTGCTCCACAGACTCTGGATCATATTTTAAACAGAATCCAAGATCTTGCAGACATGAATAGGTTAGATAGTCCTCAAACTGTTTTGGCTTTATCTTCCTTTACTTTACAGTTTTCAGTGGCGGATTTCCCCTAAGGCCCGGTAGGCCCGGGCCTAGGGCGGCCAGATTTAGGGGCGGCCCCAATCGTGTCAAAAATAGTATATTACTTACCTAGGCCAGTATAGAAAAAAATGTCTCAGATCACATGTAATTGTCGGCCGAAGCAAAGCTGAGGTCAACAAACATGTGATCTGAGGCTTTCTTATTTATTGGCCAAGGTGTGTATACTATATAAAAGTTGGCAATAAAGTAATTTCATTATGTAATCGCAATTATTTTGTCGAAGCGAGAAACGAATGCAAAAGTGTGACCGAGGAAACTAAGGACAAACACAATCAAAGGACCAGGAATAAACTTTTGCAATGCCCCAGTGGCTCCAGGAATTTCTGGTCGGTATAGCAAAGGCAGTAAGTAACAACTTTACTAAAAACTAACCCACCTTTGACAGACGAACGTGGCATCACGGCGACTACAGCCAAGGAAAAAGAAAATATGCTCGCCAAAATGTTTTCATCGCACTCTACCTTAGACGTCCCCCAAGGCAAGACTCTCCCCACCATATCGAACATCAACACTACCATGGCAGAAGTCAAGTTTCATCACCGTGATATTCGCAAAATCCCTAAAGAACTAGATACGCAAAAGGCATCAGGACCGACGGAATACCTGCCATCGTGCTAAAAAACTGCGCCAACGAACTAACACCCGTTTTTTCCAGGCTTTTTTCTCTGTCCTACGGAAAAGGGATTTACCCATCCTCTTGGAAAGTCGCTCGAGTGCAACCTGTTCCAAAAAAAGGCAAGAAAACCACGCCCTCAAACTATCGCCCAATTGCCTTGCTTCCAATAATCTCCAAAGTCATGGAACGTGTAGTCAACCAGCAACTACTCAAGTACCTCGAGAACAACAGAATAATCAGCGATAATCAATACGGCTTTCGCAAAGAGAGATCGACGGGAGATATATTGGCCTATGTCACTCATATATGGAGTAGGGCAATTGAGAACTACGGAGAGTCTCGAGCGATTGCGTTGGATATTTCAAAGGCATTCGACAGAGTTTGGCATGACGGACTGCTCAACAAACTGCCGTCCTTCGGACTGCCAGTCTCTCCCTGCAGCTGGCTTGCCAGTTTTCTTAGGAACCGATCTCTGCACGTTGCAGTTGATGGACACACCTCAGACACATTCACCATCAACGCGGGCGTGCCTCAGGGCGCAATAATTTCACCAACTCTGTTCCTCATCTATATTAATGACCTGCTGATCGAAACGAATAATCCTGTTTACAGTTTTGCAGATGACAGTACCCTTGTCTCCCACTTTAGATCAGAAAAACCCTTACCAGCGACTGAGACTCATCACCGCAAACAGGAGCAGATTACGGCAATAAATCAAGACCTGGAGAATGTTCAAACTTGGGGCGACCGAAATTTGGTCCAGTTCAATGCAGCAAAGACCCAAGCAGCAACGTTTACCAAGAGGGCCAAATACAGCGGGCCCTGACATTGTTATGGCAGGATCGACCATTCCTTCAACCTCGTCAATCGGACTGCTGGGTGTCTCGGTCAACAGCAATATGTCCTGGCATGACCACGTTGCTAACATCGCAAAATCAGTCTCCCAGAAGCATGGTGCGCTATTTCGCAACAAAAAACTCTATACACCGCAGCAGTTGCTCTTGCTCTACAAAGCGCAAGTAAGACCGTGCTTAGAACATTGCTCACATATCTGGGGTGCCGCACCAAAGCACACCCTAAAGCTGCTGGATTCCATTCAGAAGAGAGCTGGTGCGTCTCGTCGGCGACCCGGAGTTGACCCGGAATCTGGATAGTCTGGAACACCGCAGACATGTGGCTGAGATGTCTCTGTTTTACAGATACTTTCACGGCAGATGTGCCCAGGATTTAGCCCGCCTCATCTCGCCCCTGACAAGTCCTGTCAGACGGTCACGACAGACGGCAAGAGCGCACCGGTTCGTCGTACAACTGGAAACACCTAGAACATCGCTTTACAAGAACTCCTTTGTCTGGCGCACTGCATCACTGTAGAACTCACTCCCAGGACATCTGTTTCCCACTAATTACAACCTACAACTATTCAAGAACCGAGTCAATCAACATCTTCGCACATAGGATCTCCCTTTAGTGTGTGTGCCACTGCCATAAAAAAAAAAGTCTATATGGTGAATGCTGAGAAAGGGGCGGCTGATAGCTTGGGGCCTAGGGCGGCCGAGACTGCAAATCCGCCACTGACAGTTTTCTGTTTGTAGAGTGTCATCAGGCACTTTCCCCACAAAATCTTCATCACTTATCGAGTCACTATCCCATAATCTCCACATGAGTCAAACTCTGGAAAAATTTGATTGGACGAGCCTTGAGACAAGTCTTGCTGATTTACTTCAGCCCCCACTGAATCAGCTGATTCCTGTGGTTCACAAAATAGTAATTGGGATGGTTTAACTATCTCTTAAGTGACAACATCTCTCCTTATTACAATCTTCTTCTCATTCTATAACCCTTTATATGATCACTAAATCCCATTAAAATGATTCACTTTGACTTCTTTTCCCACTTCAGACGTTTCTCTTTTGGAACCAGGACCATACCCTTACTTCCAAATATCCTAATCTGACTCACATCTGGTTTCCTGTTGTGCCACATTTCATAAGGAGTAGTTTCGAGTCCAGAGACTGCAGATCGATTTCTGAGGTAGACTGTAGTAGCCACAGCTTCAGCCCAAAAAAGCTTTTCAAGCTTTGAATCGTATAACAAACATCCAGCCTTTTCAACTAAAGTACGGTTCATCCTTTCACTCATACCATTCTGTTGTGGAGTGTACACATTTGTTTCTTAATGCAAAATGCCATGCTTTTTGCAAAAATCCTTGAATTTGTAACTATTAAATTCACTACCTTGGTCACAGCGAAAAATCTTAATTTTTAGTACCCCTTTGATTTTCCACAGAGTTCTTGAACTTCTGAAACTTTTCAAAAACCTCGTCTTTGCCCCTTAAGAAATATGCAAACATTATCCTTGTGTAGTCGTCCTCTAACACCATGAAGTATTTGAAGCACCCAAGATATGTCACGTCCCTTGGGCCACATAAGTCTCCATGTATTACCTCCAATGGGCAATTTGCTCTATTTCCTTTATGACTGAAGGGTATTAAGGGTAATCTACTTTGTTTGCCTTCACAGCAAACTTCACATAGTTTATCACTCTTAGTCATCGAGCCTTTAAATTCAAACCCTGTTACTAATCCATTTTTCATTGAATTTAAATCTCTATAATTTAAATGCCTTGTTCAAAAACCATTTGAACATGTTTTTAAATCTAGCAATTTAATTTGTATTATATTAGCATTTCACGTCACTGTGTCACATTCCAAAGAAATCAAAGAATGTATCTTAAAAACCTCGGCGATGCTCCAGCGCCATCTCTTGTTACAACGTTTACTCATCTGCACACGGCAGCATGATTTCTTTGTATCGTGACTCGGCAAGTTTAACAGAAGCAGTCCTACATCGAATGTATTTCGAAACCCAAGGCCGTGTCAGCTACAAGCAGAAACGCATTCGACCAATTACTGTACTTTCACAGCGAAAATGGAAGCAATCAGTTTAGCTTCTCTAAATTTCCGATCTATAACAATCGAATTTTATAAAAACTAAACGTATTTCGACCAGATTTGTGTTAAAATTCAGAAGTTTATTTTAGACAATAGCTTCTCTGTATTTACATTATTTGCCTTTTATAGAAGAGCTATTCCTGGAGGGATGTAACTTCTCCCGCCAAAAGAGGAGGAGACAAAGCGTTCTAGTCGATCTAGTTCTCACGTTCTAGAAAACAGTAGCTTCTCGACCTCCAACCAAGCGCTGTGTGCGCGCTCCCGGTATGTATTTTCACGTGTTGAGAACTCCTAGTCTCTCAAGGTTCACTCTCTCAAGGTTCACTCTCTCAAACGGCATTTGTGGTACTCTGTCATTGCGACATCTCGTCCTAATCGTCTTTCAATGACTTACTTGTTCCCGGCGCTTATCCAAGCAAGTCAAGCTTCATCTCCGTGGCTATAAACTCACGTGTGCATACCGTTCATAGTTTCACTCTCTCACGGCAAAGGTAAGACGCTATAGTAAGCGTTCCCTGTGGCACTCGGCCATGTAAGTAAACTCAATCATTTAGAGTCACTCAAAAGCCGAAAAGTAAACGGCGTTCTTGGCACTCGGCCAATAATCTCTCTGCTTTATTATAATATAAAGTTTCCCATAAGTGTTATTTCCATTACACGGAGTTTTAGTGTATCAAAACCGCATTTCTACAAAGGCATCCCTGTCATGCTAACTACCAACAGAAGTTATATAGGTATTATGCATATGACTGCATAATATTCTCAATCCACTCGAACTTGAGTCATTCTTATTTGCAAGAAGTTGAAGTACATTGTATATAGAAGCTAAGAAGAGACTTAGTAAGTGTTTTAAGTGACTTTCCCCTGTGTTGAAAGATAAACTGCTGAACGATTGAACGTTGCTCGTCAATTGGTGAATGTATTGTACATAGTAGCTTATTGTGGACATTAAGGTAACATTTATCCTTTTATTATTACTTGTATATTACTGTATTTCATGGCAGCGTTATCTCAGTTAACCAAGCTCATACTGAGTGGTTCCACAGGAACATTAATGAATATTTAATTGTATTTAGCTGCAAGATTATGTTATGAGCTTTAAGTTGTTTTCAAGTAAAATAACCCATTACAATATTCATATAATGCTAAAGGTTTTTGTTTTATTTACAAATTCACTTTAGAACTAGCCCCTATGGTAATTTATAGTGCCTATGAGCATTCGCTGTTTGTTTAGAAAATCGACCAAGATCGAATCTACAACATGCCCAAATCGCCTATGACCCAGACTTCCCCGGAAACTGCCAAGCCTGCTTAATTTAACTGTGGCTTCTAGAAATTTAGTTTGGAAACATTGTCCACAAAATTAGCTTTAGCAATCAGCTGACCACTTTCATTATAAATGTCACAGCCCTTTAAATGAAAAACAACTTTATTATTTATAAGTTGACTCACCGATAATAAGTTTGTCATCAATTCTGGTACATAAAGAACATTGGAAACCTTGACAGAATACTCCGCCTCAGCTATGGTTATGATTTGAACATCACAAGAACACTCTATACCTAACCTGGTATTATTTGCCACTGTAATTTCCCTCACTGGTAGTTCTTTATTGACATTTACGAGCCAGTCCCTCCTTGATGTAAGATGAACACTATATTCTGAGTCCACATACTAATCTGAATTGTTGAAATTCTCTGTTAGAAACGTTGCATTAAAGGCGTTGGATGAGTCCTGAATCTGCAATTGATTTTCTGGGCACTTGTTCATAAAATGCCCCGTCTTTTTACATGTAAAACAGGTAACATCTTTGTTAGATCTCTTTACACGACCATTAGCACCACCTCTAGTTCCTTTGCCAAATCCTTTGCATGCAGCATTACTACTAGGTTATTATTGTCAGCACCACTTAGAAGCATGTCCAGCAATCTCGATTTGATGGAATCTGCAGTAACATCAATTCCTGCATGCTCAATAGCATTTACCATAGATTCAAACTTGTCGGTCAATCCAGCAAGCATTAAACTTCCAATTAACTCCTGAGTAAGCTGAAAACCACATCTTTCAAGCTGGTTGACATAATGCTCCATCGACTCGCCAATTATCAAGCCTTAATGATATTAGTTTTCTTAGCAAACCAATCTTACGTACAAAACTTGAATCGTGATAGAACCTCTTCAGCTTTTTTCATATTTCCTTGGCGGAACTAGTATCTTTTACATGAATAAAAAGCGACGAATCTAAAAACGGTATCTGTCTCAGAACCATCTAGACATTTCGAAAATCCCTCCATAACGAACACGGTTTCCACTGCAAAAGCCCAATCCGCATAGTTTTCACGTCCCAGCAACTTTGGAACACTATTTAAATAGTTCACGGTCATCGTTTAGCACTCAACACGTTTACTTTATACTTTTCGCCGGGCGGCCGATCCTCGATCTCAAAACACGAAAAACCGAAACAGCACTCGGTTCTCAACGGCTCCCATACCGTTAGGCTAACCCAAACTAACCTGTTAGACATTTTGTTCAAGACTTATTTATTAAAAAACAGAAGACGTTTTACACTACACATAAATAGAACAGAATAGACACATGATTTTACATCCACTAAAAAAATGACAGATGACATATCATATACAATGTTGCCACTTTAATTCCTTAAGATACTACCAACACCTTATCGCCTAGTAGACTAGAACAAAAACCATTCGATAGTGTCATGGCCATCCATTACTAAGTAAATCAACTAATACCGCTGAAGAGCGTTTTCGGATGTTTTAATTTTTCCTGATTACTGACACATAAAGCATTTTATGTTTATTTAATCCGAATTAATTAGGCATGCAAGTACATTTTATTCGGTGCTCCCAAATAGAAAACAGCCCAGGCACAGCACGAATATTAACGATTTGTTTTAGGCATTACGGGCTCCAGTTACAGAGACCTAGTGTTCAGTTGGATATCATGGAGAGTTCTGTACTGTCTAATTTCCTTAGCTGGATATATATTTCAGTTTGTTTGCTACTGTATCCACAGAAAAATTGATAAGATTTTATCTTTAAGTGAGTATAATATTATTCAAAACATATTATAATGATCAGCTCTAGGACTTTCTATCATTTATTGCTGCTTAATTCCAGTCGAGAGTGACTCCGTTAATAATTTCTTAACTAAAATTTTTAGAAAGATGCGGTATGTGACAATTAACTTGATGCACCTTTAAGTTTTTGTTTTTTTGGTTATCAATTTTTTTACTATACGTACAGAGGTTTCCACAAACAAATATTGTTTAGCAGAAAAACATATTTTCAAAAGGAAGTAGATATGCAATGTGAATACGACCTGCATTTCAAGGTCACCGTCGCCAGTCAGGTGGATGTTGCCCAAGAATAATAAACTAGAGAAGGATGGTTACTTCCCATAAGAGCCTATGTTTACTTACTATCGCCCCGTGCCCCGCGGCCCCCTCGCCCACATCGTCGTCGCTGTGATGTTGCTGCGCGACGAACGGCCTTCGTTTTGTCATTGCTGTCATTGCATCTTCTATGTTTTCGTTGTGTTTTTAGCTTTTTTAGTGATATTTTCGGATGTCTTAAAACCACTGAGAGTTGTGTTTTGGTGCTTTAAACATTGAAAAACTTGACACTTATTATATTTTTCGTTTGATTCTAAAGAAAATCCCATAAATTAAGGATTAAAGCGGAGACCAAGTGCCTGTTTTTTCCAGAGTATTTTTCAGTGTAGTGTTTTTCTTGATTTTTTTATTAAATAGAATAGGAACATCTTAAATTATTTTTGAAATGAAAACAAGACTGGGAGTAATAATAATATTTTACCTAATATTGTAGAGAAGTTGTCAAGCTGACGGTTTTATTACACAGTGTGTCACATGGCAATTTAGGTTTTAAACAATATTTTTAAAAAAGTAGGTATGTTCACGTACATACACTGGAAAGTAATTCTGATATATACATTGTTAAAGTTCCTTAGATTGTGACCTTGCTTATCATGTTAGAATATTGTGTTATATAAACATTCACTGTTAATTATAAACAACTTGAGCGGTCGACGGGAGCGATTTTAATCCTTAATGATGCAGCCATCAGCATTTTGTAACATATAAATACGCAGGCAAACGCCAAGTTCGACAGGCTTTCGGGTCTCTCAAACCGCTCAGTCTAGTTGCGGTACAGCACACATGTGCGTACACTTCTAGCTATTCTATCCCACAACCCCCATATCTGAGAACACCTATGCACAGGCATAGGGCGATCAGGTCTTTACCTAACCTGGATGAACGTATGCGCAGGTATACGGCATTCGGGGGCTACTAAAAGCATAGAGAGAGTCGAATTTACGAGTGAAGTATCAGAATTTGCAGTAAAGGGTTAGTTTTTGGAGAGTTTTAAAAAGTAGTGAAAGTGCCTTAGCAATTTGTGACAAACTTAAGCCAGAAATACTTAGCTTATAAATATCAGAACAAATACATAAATAAAAGACAACCCCCCATCTTCATAAACTTTATTAAATAAACAGTTCCGTCGCGTTCCAGAAACTTTAAACTCCCTCGCTTGCCAAGTGATTTAATATTAATTAAGCCTCCCTCGCTTGCCAAACGATTTAGTATAAATTGAGCATCTAGCCACTCATAATTCATCTACGTCACATCTAAAATAGTGTCGCCAAGCAATTTAGTGTTAAATGGGCCTAGTGCCGCCATCTTAATGAATCTACGTCACAACAACAGTAATAAATTAAACTAAACAACAAAAATCAAGTAAATCATTAAGCAATTAAACATTTAATAAACGCAGCCTAGGTCAGTTTAGCTAGTGCATAAAATCTATACATATAATAAACACATTAAATCACGCGACGAAGCACGGCCAACTGCTGCCATCTACGGGCGGTCAGCGTCACCAAAGACAGAATACGACAACATGCTGAATCTACGGACGGTTGCCGAAGTACTGTCTGCGTCACGGAAGACAGAGGCGCCATCTAGCGGTCTATGTTCATACCTGGAACAAACAAAGAAAGAAGGTAACTACGTTGTGGGACTTGCTATTTTTGGCGAAGGTGCCAGTCAATACCGAAAACACAAATATAGTTAAGTATATGGAGCAATACAACAGATTTGTATAGGAGGAACTAAAGGAAACCATGGAGCATCAGGAGAAACTACTGAAGAGGACGAAGATAGGAAAAATATAATTATATGGAACAAGTACTCAAGTAAAAAGAAGAAACTAAGCAACTAAAACATAACACAAAAACTAGGAGAGACCCAAAGCTTCAAAATGTAAATAGTGTAAATATAAAACCCAAGTGCTCATAGAAAATGATATATACAAGGCACTTAGGAGGTTAAAATATAAATAAGAAAAATATATAGTGAAACATAGAAAATATATAGTGAAACATAGCATAATATAAGCCCGAGTGTTAATAAGACAAATTTATAAATAAAAACACTTAGGATGTTAATAAACTGAATAAACATTATATATAATAGAACATTGAAGGATTAATGAAGAAAAAGGAAGCTATAATAAGTCATGTTAAGTGAATATTAGCGAGTAAATTAGTAAACTATGTATGCAAAATAAATAGGTGAAGCAAATGTGGATATATATAGTAAAGCACAAGTAAATCTGAGTTGCCATTAAAACTGTGTATTGAGAGTATATACAGAAAGAATAAATGTGTATTCGAGGAAGTATTATAAAATAAAGTGTTCTCCGGCCTAAATAAGACTGCAACGACGGATTGTCTAAAAGATAACGTCACAGCAAAAAAATTAGACATGGAAAAGTTGAGCATATAGGGAGAAGATAGATAGAAGAAGATACGATAGAAGTAGCTACGCTGACGTACAAGGAAGTTGAAGCAAATATTTTGGTACCCGAGAAGCTCAAAGTTCCAAGGTGAAATGTTACATAAACAAGAAATGTTTATGTAAAGCATGAAGAATATAGAAGAAGCATACATAAGTTGAAAAGTTGTGTATGTAAAGCATACATAAGGTGAAATAATGGAAAAATGTATAAGCAAAATATGTTTATATAATGTGTGTTTAAAAGAGAACATACGTGGATATATATCATATATCTAATATCCTATATTTTTACATAAAGCTAGTCACGTAATGAAGCAGAGATAGATAGCATAGCATAGATACATAGAATACCGAATAAATAGCAAAACTAGATATGGAAAGTAAATATAAGAAACATAGAATAAAATAAATATATGGGAAAATATATATATGTAAGCGATACCAAGAAGTGTATAGAAAATCAGTAAGAAATTGTAAATAATGTATATATAACCTTACCTTGCGAACATGCTGCATTGATCCAAATCCAGGACCAGTCAGGAGCCATTGGAAAGCACCAGTCGAACCCATAGAGGACTCAGCCAATCGAAGAATCACTAGTAGAAGTTGCCCCATTCTTCGACTAGATTTCTAGAAGATAAAAAAGTATAAGAAATTATAATATATGGATGAAATACCTGCAGCAGTAGACAACGAATTAGATAATTTAAAAAATAATTGATAATAACAAACCTTAGAGTATATTCCAGATCAAGTCTTGCCACCCTAGTGTCTAATATTACCAAAAATGTCGTGCCTATGTCGTATTTCAGGTCAATGTGTGCAGACTACAGTAGCACAAGTCGACCAAAAAGAGGCACATTTGTCAGTATAATTATCACCACATACTCAATGTTCACGATACCTATATTTGATTGTATTATTTAGCTCATCGAATACCAACACACGGAAAAGCAAGAAAATCAAGCCGACGCCATTTTGACACACTCATCAATTGAAGGATCAAGGAATTCAAAGAACCCACTACGAGACTATGACAGACGGCTAGGAGCACCATCAACCAGGCTTTGTATAAACAAGCAGTCCGCAACACAAAAGCAAAGTACAGGGAACATCCGACAGCAAAGGAATCTGCAAACAATGACATATCAAATCGCCATCTATAATCCACGGAAGCGTAACGTATAAATCTCTATTAATTTATATAGCATTATTAATATTAACTCATCGAAGTCACAGACAATAACTTGAGAAAATAATAAGATTAATAAAGACATATGATACGTTGCAAAGATATTTTATTGCTTTAAACAAAGCTAGCATGTTGAATTAGGTCAGCAAGTAAAATAAATTGAGTGATTTGATATACAATGTCAGCAAGTTTTGGATAGGTCAAGAAATATAAGTAACTGAGTCAATAAACTGTTATAATGTTGTTAGCAAATATTTTATACATACACGGAAAAGTCTATATACTATATAGTTTGATAAATTTGTAGATAATGAATATGAAAATAAGAAATAAATAACAATGGTTGAATAGAATATAGACAGGACCGGCTTTTGGGATTTTATTCTAACAAGAAATAAGTTTAACATAACGTAATATTGTTAATATAGGATAGGTAGTGTATTTTAAGACAGAGCCGCAATAAGTTGATTTTTAATGCGAAGGGTAAAAATTCATTATATTTATATATATACCTCATTAACAGTCCTTTCCCAAAAAACTAACCAATATAAAGACAATGAATTAATGTCACCTCTGTTGGAATGGACGCATCTTAACAGAGGGGATATCATATAAGAGGCAATTTAGCAATGTTCTCAAAACGGATAGGTTTGCACTAGATATAAGGTATAATAGATCAATAAGCTTAAAGAAATCAGATCGAGAGAGTTTTTATCATATATAATTAGTAATAAGTTAAAGACAGAACCGTATTTAAATAATACGTTTGTCACGTAGTTGCTTTATTAACACAATGAATACTAAGACGTAAAACGTTATTGGCCATAGAAGCAAATAAATTTTGAAATAATACATTTTTAGTAAAAAGCCGGGTTTATCAAATTATGATTTTGTTAATAAGACAACTACAAACTTCACAAATAAGAAAACATAGGATAAGATTATAACATTGTTAATATCTTTTAAAATAATTTTTCTTTTGTTACATGTATAACTAGCTAAGGGCGAGGCAAACCACACAAGAACTTACGACTACATGAAATGGAAATGGGTGGATCTAAGCCAGAATAAGTCCACTGATGAAATATATATTAAATTATAATACAATTAGGTGCAATGCAATATGTCTTATGTCTTCTCGAAATGAGGCCTGTTTTCTCTCTTTTAAAGCAAATAAGTCAGGTTAAAACGTTGAGGACCAACGTTATCAGGGAGGGGGAATGTGTGAACTACTTAAAAGCATTAACTAAATATCACCCTGTCGTAAGTTTGAACTTGAACTTGACAAATGTTATATAAACATTCACTGTTAATTATAAACAACTTGAGCGGTCGACGGGAGCGATTTTAATCCTTAATGATGCAGCCATCAGCATTTTGTAATATATAAATACGCAGGCAAACGCCAAGTTTGACAGGCTTTCGGGTCTCTCAAACCGCTCAGTCTAGTTGCGGTACAACACACAGGTGCGTAAACTTCTAGCTGTTCTATCCCACAACCCCCATATCTGAGAACACCTATGCACAGGCATAGGGCGATCAGGTCCTTACCTAACCTGGATGAATGTATGCACAGGTATACGGCATTCGGGGGCTACTAAAAGTATAGAGAGAGTGGAATTTACGAGTGAAGTATCAGAATTTGCAGTAAAGGGATAGTTTTTGGAGAGTTTTAAAAAGTAGTGAAAGTGCCTTAGCAATTTGTGACAAACTTAAACCAGAAAGACTTACCTTATAAATATCAGAACAAATATATAAATAAAAGACAACTCCGCTCACATAAACTTTATTAATAAAAGTGACGTCGCTCGGCAGAAAAACTTTGAACTAAGCCTCCCTCGAGAAGACATGCATTTCACATTAATTGGGTATAGTGTAAACTCTTAATTCATCTATAATCTTAAACACGTCTTTATTAGTATACAATCTAACCGTTATTAAGTTTGTTTGTAAATAAACTTGTTATTGTTTTTATCGATGTGTCTCCTTTATTATCTCTTCTCAACTTGACGTAGTGCGTTCCTAAATCTAAGCTACTCTCCTACACGCTAAGTAAGGCGTGGCGTCACAGTTAAAAAATACAAATCGTGACATATCATAAATATATTATGTCATACATCAATCACTACATTATGGAAAAGCCAGTGTCGAACCATATATTACGGATTTTTCATTCATAAGCACCCATGTTATTAGCATTATGAATGTAACACTTACTAGTTAATACACACAAATTATAAAACAGGCTTTCTTAATTTAAATGATATTTTCCATAATTTGGAAAAAGAATGTCGAACTCTGAGTGCCACAAGAAAATTACTATTTTGAATATGAATAAACATGTACCTAGATACAAATATACTTTTTTGCAAAATAAAAGGAATTTTTAACTAATTATTGTTAAACTTTTCTCTTTGGATATGATATTTTAGAAAGCTACAAATAATATAATATATACGAATCGTTTATTTCAGAAAGGTGCCTTTCGAGAAAATAATATATTCAATACTTTAATTATGTGATAACCTCTTAAGCTTTTTCTAAATCGTACATGTATCCACAGAACAGGAAAGAAGTATGTATCTCATATGGATACACCTATAGCTTTCTCGCTTGTATTTCACATCAGCAGTCTCAAAAAATATGTTTTAGAAAGTAACATATTTTTATTTTTCGCGCACCGTGTATATTAAATCTGAGCTTTTGTATCGTTAAAATTATTTTTTCTTCAAGCACTAACATCAGTATAGAATAACATTTTCTAAGAAGCAATTATTATGCTTTTCCAAATTATTCATACATTTTTGGCCCACACTGTATAAAAGATTTAACAGATTTTATTCTGTTTCTTTCATAAGCTCATACTCTTAAGGATACTTTTCATACAAGATTTAATATTCCCCGAATCGTTAAACTTCTATTTACTTTTGGCTTATTCAGGTTTGTTTAAATTCAAATACAAAAAGCTTGTAAAAAATAATTTCCATTCTTTATTATAAAACAGTAATTTGATAAGAAATTATTTAATTTTATTATCCATTTAATTTATAAACTCTAAACAAGAAAAATAGTCTTGCCCGTACGTCTTTGCCATATGTATGTTAAGGCTTTCGCGCCAACTTCGTCGCGTGGCTACGTCACGACAGAGCAGCTGTCAATGAAAAAATCCGGTTGATGTAACCATCCTTCTCTAGTTTATTATTCTTGGATGTCGCATGTCGCCTACTTTACCACAACTAGCTGTAACTCCTTAGATAGGAATTTCGTCATCGACTTGAGCTTTATCATTTGTAAGGTATGACATCAGCAAACTAACCTAACATTTGGTATCTCTCATAGGAACTTGAATCTCTGACATCATCACTGCGGTTATTCTAATATTACTATTATCATTATTTATGTATTCCATCAAATATTAATTATATTATTTTTAAATTAATAAAGTCTTAGTGCGGCACAGGGATCGAGCCCGTGGCCTGAGCATTAATAGTTCAACAATAATTACTACTAATCCATTAGCGAGCTTGGGAAGAGTCGTTTGAACGCCGTTTTTGAAGTAATTGCGTAGTGGCAGTAAGGTATTAATTATTGTAAAAGATTGGTAAAGAACTGTTTTATATGAGGTGTTCTATCTTATAAATAGATTTATCCATTATATTTTCGTGCTATTTAGATAGCTGGTTTTAAGAATTTATACTTACATAGGGCATTTAAAAAATATATAATTTTTTCTTGAAATTTTCAAAAATGGTATAGGAAAGAGCTACTTCTTTTATGCTTCTACTCCTGTATGTAAAATATCATACGTCTATGACCATTTTCATTTAGATCTGCATCCACCTCGTTGGGTGGAGACTCTTACATCAGATTTCGATTAATCATGACCATCCTCAGGGATTCGACCCTGTGACGCCATCTGTCGAGATTAGTATTCTGTCCACTTGGACTATATCATTGTCAAGGTTTTAGGTAATAATTCTTTGTCGTCCAGCTTGAATTTGTACAACCATAAATCCTAGGTCATGACATCATCAGTCGATATTTTGCCACTTGGATTTTGAATTGATTTTGGCTCCCAAAATCCCTGAATCTGACTGGTATTGCCAAAACCCTGTATAGATCGGCAAATATGTCTTACATTAGTCGAAACTTGATCTAAATCTTGAAGATGTTCAAAATTAGTTGAACACTTGTCTATTTCCATGAAGATGATCAGTATTGGCTGAAACTTGCTCTATTTTCCTAAAGATGTCTTACATTAGCCTAAACTTATATTTAGCCCCTTGTACTATATCATTGTAAAGGTGTCAACTAATGTAAGGCACTTTCAAGAATTTTGAACTGATTCTGGCTGATGTATGGCATCTTCAGGGATTCAGACCAAGTGTCGGCTAATGTAAGGCATATTTATAGATTTATACAGGGTTTTTGATAATATCAGTCAGATTCAGGGATTTGGGCAAGGTTTTGGCCAATGCGGTTCACCTTCGGGGAATTAAATTAATAGTAGGCCAATCTCTATATATCAACAAATACCTTCAATTATATAGGTCTGTATACAGATTTATACAGGCCTGTATACAGATTTAAACAAATCTGATACAGATTTTGACTAGTTTGATACAGCTTTTGACAGGTCTGATACAACTTTATAAAGCTTTATATAGGTATGTATATGACTGTATAACGATTTGTACAGGACTGTGTACAGACCTGTCTAAAGCTTTAAACAAACAACCTGTCTAAAGCTGCATAAAGTTGTATACAGATCTGTATAAAGCTGTATTCAGACCTGTATGAGAGTATTTGTTGATTTATAGAGATCGGCCTGGTGTTTATTTATTATTCCCTGAAGGTAAACAGCATTGGCTTAAAAATTTGCCTAAATCCCTTAATATGACTGGTATTATCAAATACCCTGTATAGAACGATAAATATTATGTCTTACATTAGCAGAAACTTGGTCTAAATCTTGAAGATGTTCAAAATTAGTTGAAAACTTGTCTATTTCCCTAAAGATGATCAGTATTGGCTGAAACTTGGTATGTTTCCCTAAAGATGTCTTACATTAGCCAAAACCATTTTAAAATTCTTGAAGATTACGAGCAGTACCTGGATGGCTAAATCCTGAAGATGTCTTACATTAGCTTAAATTTATATTTAGCCACTTGAACTATATCATTGTAAAGGTTTCGACTAATTTAAGACACTTTCAAAGATTTTGGATGATGTAAGACATCTTCAGGGATTCAGGCCAAGTGTCGGCTAATGTAAGATATATTTATAGATTTATACAGTGATTTTGGTAATATCAGTCAGATTCAGGGATTTTGGCAAGGTTTTGGCCAATGCGGTTCACCTTCAGGGAATTAAATTAATAGTAGGCCAATCTCTATATATCAACAAATACCTTCAATTATATAGGTCTGTATACAGATTTATACAGGCCTGTATACAGATTTAAACAAATCTGATACAGATTTTGACTGGTTTGATACAGCTTTTGACATGTCTGATACAACTTTATAAAGCTTTATATAGGTATGTATATGACTGTATAATGCTTTGTACAGGACTGTGTACAGACCTGTCTAAAGCTTTAAACAAACAACCTGTCTAAAGCTGCATAAAGCTGTATACAGATCTGTATAAAGCTGTATTCAGACCTGTATGAGAGTATTTGTTGATATATAGAGATCGGCCTGGTGTTTATTTATTATTCCCTGAAGGTAAACAGCATTGGCTCAAAATGTTGCCTAAATCCCTTAATATGACTGGTATTACCAAAGACCCTGTATAGAACGATAAATATTATGTCTTACATTAGCTGAAACTTGGTCTAAATCTCGAAGATGTTCAAAATTAGTTGAAATCTTGTCTATTTCCCTAAAGATCAGTATTGGCTGAAACTTGGTATGTTTCCTTAAAAAGATGTCTTACATTAGCCAAAACCATTTAAAAATTCTTGAAGATTACGAGCAGTACCTGGTTGGCTAAATCCTGAAGATGTCTTACATTAGCCTTAACTTATATTTAGCCACTTGAACTATATCATTGTAAAGGTTTCGACTAATTTAAGACATTTTCAAAGATTTTGGCTGATGTAAGACATCTTCAGGGATTCAGGCCAAGTGTCGGCTAATGTAAGACATATTTATAGATTTATACAGTGATTTTGGTAATATCAGTCAGATTCAAGGATGTGGGCAAGGATTTGGCCAATGCTGCTTCCGGGAATTAAATTAATAATAGGCTGATCTCTATATATCAGCAAATACCCTCAATTATAAAGGTCTATATAAAGATTTATAAAGGCCTGTATACACTTTTAAACAAATCTGATCTAAGCATGATATAGCTTTTGATAGGTATGATACAGATCTAATACTATAAAGCTTTATACAGGTCTGTATACAGACATGTATAAAGCTGATACAAACTGCATAAAGATGTATACAGAACTGTATAAAGCTGTATTCAGACCTGTGTAATTGGGTGTACTTATTGATAAATGGGGATCGGCCTACTGTTTATTTAATTCCCTGTTGGTGAACAGCATTGGTCAAAATCTTGCCTAAATCCCTGAACCTGACTGGTATTGCCATAACTCTGTATAGATCGGCAAATATGTCTTACATTAGTCGAAACTTGATCTAAATCTTGAAGATGTTCAAAATTAGTTGAAAACTTGTCTATTTCCCTGAAGATGTCTTACATTAGCCTAAACTTATATGTAGCCACTTGTACTAACTATATCATTGTAAAGGTGTCAACTAATGTAAGGCACTTTCAAGAATTTTGAACTGATTTTGGCTGATGTATGGCATCTTCAGGGATTCAGACCAAGTGTCGGCTAATGTAAGGCATATTTATAGATTTATACAGGGTTTTTGATAATATCAGTCAGATTCAGGGATTTGGGCAAGGTTTTGGCCAATGCGGTTCACCTTCGGGGAATTAAATTAATAGTAGGCCAATCTCTATATATCAACAAATACATTCAATTATATAGGTCTGTATACAGATTTATACAGGCCTGTATACAGATTTAAATAAATCTGATACAGATTTTGACTGGTTTGATACAGCTTTTGACAGGTCTGATACAACTTTATAAAGCTTTATATAGGTATATATATGACTGTATAACGCTTTGTACAGGACTGTGTGCAGACCTGTCTAAAGCTTTAAACAAACAACCTGTCTAAAGCTGCATAAAGTTGTATACAGATCTGTATAAAGCTGTATTCAGACCTGTATGAGAGTATTTGTTGATATATAGAGATCGGCCTGGTGTTTATTTATTATTCCCTGAAGGTAAACAGCATTGGCTCAAAATTTTGCCTAAATCCCTTAATATGACTGGTATTATCAAAGACCCTGTATGGAACGATAAATATTATGTCTTACATTTGCTGAAACTTGGTCTAAATCTTGAAGATGTTCAAAATTAGTTGAAAACTTGTCTATTCCCTAAAGATGATCAGTATTGGCTGAAACTGTATGAGAGTATTTGTTGATATATAGAGACCGGCCTAGTGTTTATTTATTATTATTTTCTTATCTCTTCCTTTCCGCAGCCCAGGTAGGTAGTTAGGTAATCGAATAATTAAATAACACAGGTAAATTCAGTAAATAGAAAGTTGGTTTATTATTTAATAAATCCCGGGGAAAACAATAAAGGGAACAATAAGGTGGTGATTTTGTGTCCAGTACTCTATACTGCTTACGCTAAATAGTACGACTAGTATTAACTACTATTCTAAAAGTCAGAAATTTTACTCAGTTACTTGATGGATAAAGGAAACTAAAAAAACAATTAATCAAATTATTTCGCTCAAATAAAAGCCGATAAGATTATTTGACAGATAGGGGAAAAACTCAAATAGTAATTAAGTTACTTTGCTCACTCGAACGTGATTACCTTGTGGTGGCTAACGAGGTTCAAAGAGAGATATTATGTAATATAACCGGCGTTAGAAACAAAACGAACTAATCAAAAATATAAATTTACGTTCTTAGTTTTGAAAATCACTAAGTTCAAGTAACATAAATAAAAGACCCTCATTCGATTGTTTATTAAGGCGCGCAAATCATGGTCTGTCGTCACAACGCCGCTCTACAAACTAATTATATGTTTATAACCCAAACTAGGTACTCCAATAATAAATGATGCCTTAGGCAGTTGATTAAAATTAAATCAGAAGATTGGGCGCTGTCTTCGTGAATCGATTATTAACCAGACTCTATCTGACCATAAAGGCACTCTTCTTAGAGGCTGGAAAACTAGATCAGGAACAAGACATAACAACGCTAAATCTACTGAAAGAAAGGGAGTGCCCCCTAATAAAGGTACCTAAATAAATCGATACTCAAGAAAATTATCACGTAGCTCATCGTGAATTTCATGAAATTATACCCGATTTATTCTAATAAACTTTGAACTTGTCTCGGCTAGCTAAAAAGGTTATCGACTGATAAGAATAAAGCAAACTGAATCTTAGTTTTTGATTTATTTGTCCGAGCAAAGAGAATGATCTTAATTTTCGAGGATCAAATAAGTTAAATTTCAGATTCCGACCTATTAATTAGAGCAAAGAAAATTATCTTAGAGAAAAAAGGGAATAGTTAAAGCTTAGATCTTGAACGAAGAAAATTACAGTTTGGCGTATCTTCGTCAAGGAGATAAATTAAGTTAAATCTCGTGTTTATTAATCAGAGTGAAGAAAATTACGGTTAGGCGTATATATTTAAAGATAGCGAGAACAGGGAAAAAGGGGAAAAATACTAATAATAAAGGTAAGGTAATATAGCTCACATTCAGATGATTGCTTCTTGGAGGTTTTCCGGGAGGACAAAAACCATACACTTACTCTGATGAAGAAGGACTCTAACGGTATCCGGAGCAAGTCACAATCCAGAGACCAGATTGGCGTGGCCAAGTGACTGAGCTATAAATACTTGTAAATGAAACCCTGCCGGTCGAAATACTCTGTCGGTCGAAGTTCCTTGACGGTCGAACCCTGTAAAGGGTTGCTATTCGACTAGATCGTTGGAACGCTCAGGTATGTCGTGGATGGACCAGAAGGCCTCTACTTAAAGCAGCATTAAATCCCAGTTACCGGGCGAGTTCCAGGCACTAACAAACAAAACTAACCAACGTAAGGCAAAATAGGGCCTGAGACTCTAAAAATCGGTCGGTTGGTAAGAGTATAATAAGGTAAGACAAAAGAGCCCAGAACACGTCCGTTCAGCGCGACGACTAGCTAATTTTGAAACGAATCCTACCATATATATTTTTTCTTCCTCATGTGGATTTTAAATTTTAATTTGCATGTATTTCACCTGTAATATTTTAGTCTTTATTTTATCTCTATTCTGTGCATATTTTTGCTGACGTTTGTCCTTTTTTTGACAGGAAGTACTTCACTTGAAAACAGACCTGGATTTTTTTACTTCACATTTGGAAAGGTCACTTAATTAAATTATTTCTTAAAACTTAAAAATCTTATTAAATATATCTAAAATAAAAAGTAAATTAAAATAATAATTATATTTAAAAGTTACCCCTTACCACAAAATTAAAACAAATATTCTGTCATGGTAATAAATTAAAATGAAAAGGATTTTTCCTAATGCCAGGTTACACTAGGGTTGTTCGCTTATTTTCAGACAAGACTGATGATGGCCTAACCGACGAAAGAGCATTGTTGTCAAATAAATAAATTAGTTTTGCACGAAATATTCTTTCCTTTCTTCAATTTCCACGACGCGCGACGTGCACACAGTCTTTGACTACTTATTATTTGGATAAAGAGTCGCCTTAAAAGTATAATTTGGAATACGAGACAAATTTTGTTGGAACATTCTCGAAATAGTTGATATGTTAAGCGTCAATTCATCGACTTACTTTTCAATTTTTCTTTTGCAGATGGAATATTTTTCCATTTCGAGGGCATATTACTCTCAATATTGTTCTTCTATTTGGCGATGCAGTGGCCGAACTTCGTCAAGGAATGGCATACCGTGGAACTGTCAATGAAAAGTTACAAATTATCGGTAAATTTAAAAAGGAAAATCGTTATAGTATTAGCGTCCATTTTAGGCCTGGGACTAAGTAAGTGAAATATAAGTATAAGGTAGTAAAACAATTTTAAACTACGAGGGGAGTTTGTTATTTGCCTTAAAAAAATTATTTTTCACTGATACTGTACCTTTTTTTAAGTTGAACATACGATGGTAACGGGTCATCAAATTTTAAGCTGTATAAAGGAGCACCCTAACAGCATTTATAACTCTACTTACGATTTTTTCGTCATTCATCAGTTCGACGAAATATTTCATTATCTCCCTTTTCACATCTGGCTGGGCCTTTATTTTCAGGTAAGGTGTCCTTTGTCTGATATCTCAATTAAATATTTGATTTAACAAAAGAACAGTTTACTATTCGCGAATGCGTCCTTTTTCTCAATATCTTAAACAAGTATGAAAAATATTTGCATGCAGCGCCCTCTTTTGTCGCGATGTCAAATTAGTAAGAGAGATGGTCCAAAATATTTTTGCGAGACACTGAATTAAAATATATCAATAAACTGAGTCTTAAGTGGACTTCTGTAAACCGTTTCAAATAAAAACACTAAATACACCCTTGCCTACGCGCAACCAAAGTATATTTAGTAATCGGTTTACTTACTACCATTAGTAGGGCCATCTTTTGACTCTTGACAGCGTATTATCGCTAATTGTAATTTCAAGATTTCGCTTATCCAACTGCAGCTAGACATCGAAAACACAAGGACTCGGTTCCCTTGTCAGGTTGGTCGGAGAGAGGTTAGATGTGTTGTTGATTGCAGTACCTGCTCCCTTTTTAACGCGTATTTTTACCATTAAAAGTTCACTTTAATTATCGAATTGAGTACCAAATTGTGTATTTTTAAATAACGCGTCTAACGAACGACAATTTGTGAAAATCAGTGATTTCCTGTTGGAATAATCGACGAAAATTCCAAGCCTATTACGAAAACTGTGCGTATAAACATTTATTATTATTAGTACAAAGCTTATTATCAGCACATTCCTTAAATTATTTCGAGCACATTCCTTAAAGGATTTCGAAGGCTTTAATTATTAGTGGAGCGGATTTTGACTTTATAACTGTGATTTAAAACTACTGTGATAAAACTATTGAATAAAAAATGAGTAAAAAATTTATATTTAAATGCTGTGCGAGCAGGGCATACAGCTATTATTGTTGCATTTCTTGTTCGCATATCTTTCATCCAAGCTGCCTGGAAAGAGATTTTAAAGCACAAAGTCTGGAGCTGATCAATGACAGTTTGTGACAAGAGGGGCTGCATTGTATTGGCTGGC
>MU192186.1:4871-28879 GCA_016904865.1 Pissodes strobi | reverse complement strand
CTGCGACGAAAACAATGGAAATCCCAGTTACGGAGTAAGTCCAGGCACCAAGTTAATAAATCACCAAAGGTACACCTAGAGATTCAAAAATGGGTCGGGTAGAAGATCCCACAAGGGTATTTGACAAAAATCTGATCTACCACGATACGTCATTGCCAATCGCAACCTTTGAACAGTGTCCTTGTTCGACTTTCATCGGTGAAGGTGATGAAAAGAAAGCGATGCGTAAACTCCACCGGAAGCTCCTCTCCAAAAATTAAACCAACCAATAGCCTCATGCTATATGTCACATAAATACCAAGGCTCTGCACAAATCTTGGTAAGTACATTCGACAGGACCACTAAAGAAATTTACTGCATTCTACCAACAACTTATGCCTACGAGCGGTGATTGAAAAAATGTTCTTCAATCAACGCTACGAGCAATGGCACATCCGTGATCCAAACCCATTTATGTCTTGTGACTTTTCTCTTCTCAGCTATGTTGCACTGCAATGCACATCAAGAAGTTATTTATTCATAAATAATAAACCAATAACATAGTTAACATAGCTCCTTTTGGTATATAGAAATATGCTCTATTCTTGGCGTTTTTCATCACACTTCGAATGAGCAGCAGGCCTACATATTAACTCGGTATAAAAGTTATTGGTATCGGTTATGCTTTGATGTAGAATTCGATTATTCTAGGTTTAAATTAATAATTGTCAATTTTCGATAAATATTATTGAAATCTCATCTAAGGTAACAATTGAAATTGTTTATTTAAAATATATGCGATATTTAGCTACTTATTATAACATTCTTAAATGTCATGACATGTGACGTGATGGTCCCTGGGATAGGCTTCCACGAGGTGCTAAACTTCCTCTTCCCTACGAAGGACGATTGGATGGGATCCTGGGATGGACTAGTCTGATTCACAGACAGGTCCAGAATAGGAACACTACCTGGAGCTGGTGCATACTATGAGGACCTGTCCTGGGGCGGGAATTATCCACCCCACTAGACGAGCACACTACGGTTTTCAAGCGAAAATTTTTGCGATCATGATGGGGATCTGGCAGTCGTTAAACCTCTATGTCGAGAGTCGTTAAGCCTCAATTCGAGAGAATAGTAAGCAAAATCACGAATGTGCTACAATGCATTTAATACCACTCTTGGCTACTATACGATTTCTGTATGTTCAAACAACTAAGTTATGGTGTGTCAAAAAAATTGGTAATTATTCCCAATAAATTATACAGTTTCTTGAATATTATTGTAAATACAAATTTCTATGTCTACAAATTTACTTGTCTCCAATTATTTAGGATCAAGTTCTGTATATAATATCATAGTTTTTGAACGAATATGCAGTCGGTTTTCTTGTGGTTCAATAATGAATTGCAGGCAAACGAAATGTTTGCTTTATCATCTCGACCGGTAAAATAAATCATTATAAATGGAAAAAATATTATTATAGAAAATACATTTTAGCCTTCAAGTAGTTGATTTCGTTGGGTATATTAAGTTAAAGTAAATGAACGTAGAGATGTCCTAGCGGGAAAGTACATAAAGTTCCTATGTATTGGCATCATCATTATATTAGTGGAAATGCCAAACCCACGTTATTCTCTAAATATAACAATACTATAGCATCCAATGTTTATCGTGTCACAATAATCTTCTATTCGCTCGTCTTGCTATTGTCCTGGCGCCAATACGTGGGGTAGATAGCTTATCACACCGGAATTCTTTCGTATTTCTAAATCAGAACGAAACATATATTATGAAACCTCCATCAGACACATTTATCTGAACTAATGATGAATCAATGATATAAGATATGACTTTCATTATCCTGGAAATTTCCTATTTGTAACTTTTTATTATGGAAGGATATTTTTGCGATAAGGACAAAAATAACGCTTTCAAATTTAAATTTATCATTTTTATCTGACGTGCCCCCTCCGGAAAAATATAGATGTCTAAATGAGACACTTGGTTCATTGTTAGTTATTTGGAAATTACGTTATCGAACCACAAAGCTAATGGACAAATAACGCTAATTTATTTACTTTTTATTTAGGATGCAAACAGGTAAAACCCAATATACAGCTTTCACTTATGGATTAAATACATGTAATAGTAGCAATATTCATCTAAAATGCTGAGGAATAAATGCCCAAGAAGCTTTTAATTACCTGTTCAAGCTTATGCTCAGTATCAGAGGCAAATAAACTTTGGAATACACCAGCACCATTCCACAAAACTCAAAAATCAAACAAACAATAGAATTTCTCTATATGAGGAACTAATCCTCTAATTCCCTTGGAAAATCACTCCTAAAGCTACATAACATAATTCCAGTTACAGCACTAGGACTGGATATAATTTCTACTGCACGGAAGAGCAATTGTGTGGTATTTAACTACTTTGACGATTATTCCCCATTATCACCTGTAAGGCCATCGTGTGGTGGACCGGAACGAAACGGCCACGTCTAGAGCTCAGTTGGAGATTGTTCAGAAACTTGAAAGCGTGGGAATTACAGGTGCGATGAGGAGGGCACCCACCAGGGCTCTTAAGCGACATGAGGATTTGAGGTCTACATACAGCCTGAAAGGTCTCGATTACCTAAGGGATAATAACAGCCCTTGGGGACCCCTTAAAGTCTGGGAGGAGGGTGGCTGATGATTTTTTCCGGAACTTTTAATAATAAGGGACACACTGCCTAACATCAGGTTAAGCAGATGTTTCAAATTTCACGTACCCGACAGGGATGGGTAGCTCATGTTCAGCTCCAAGACGGATATTGATACTGGAGCAGGTATGTATGGAGCACAGCTGCTCTGATGATTTTTCAACTTGATAAAGTTTGTTCTGCGCTAGTGCCTGTGCGTGGGCACCACTTGGAAATCTTGGTCTGGTATAATAGCGTCAGTTTTTTTTAGGTATGTCATACAGTACAGTTGCTGCTATCTTAATGAGCGTAATGATTGAGCGGGCCAGGGATCTGTGGTGGAGTACTTCAAAAATGAGGCAGGATAAATTTCTCGTGGAAGACCCAGCGCTTGGTAGACTGGGAACTTTTAGGGCCTTGAAGGAATCATCTACTCATTATCCGTCGTTGTTTAGGGTAAGAGAGATTCATTTTGGAAGCTGACGAGCAAGCTGTGTGCCCTCGCTAGGGAGGCTGGGCTGTCGGATACAATTTTTATGTGAGCCGGATCGCCTACGTTTCCGCCTGCGTTTTAAAATACAGTCATTTAATCTACTGCATATCCTTTTGCCTTATAGTCGCATGGAATATTAACACAGTCACAGTCACAGGAAAAAGCAGTTTTCCTAAACAAATTTAGGGCATCTTCTGAAAAGTTCACTAAAATGGCCAACAAGGTAATAATCAAAGGGGATCCCTGACGCACATGAATATATGAGCAAGGCTTGAATGTGTTAACATGGCTATATCCAAGCAATATATTTAGCATATTGAGACTCTCTGATTGAGCTGATCAAAGGCCTTCAGGAACTCAAGCAGGTTTACAGTGTAATATAAGAAAGAAATAGAATCTACAGTTCGGAAATCACTAGTTGTTTTTAAAGATAAATATTTTGATACGATTTTAGTTATTTTTACTCCATGGGCTAGTCGTTGCCTGGCAAAAAAAGTCCTAGATACACTACAGCGAAGTCGCGGGCAGAAGCTACTAAAATAATAAGCAAGTTATTTACACACCGTAGAATTTATCCGACCGAAATACGAACGCCTTAATCTTGTCAAATTATGTGGTTATTTCACAACCGTTCTCCACATTTCGTCTAGAAAATAATGTAATTTAATAAACGCAGACCTAAGTCAAGATAACGAACTCTTTCGGAAAATATGTTTAATCTCTTAATCCCTTTGAATACTGTATAATATAATCACTAACTAGTCAGATAATAAACGCAGTTTTTTCCACATTCTTTGTTTTAATTATTACGCAGTAAGTCGAATTATATGATTTGATATTTTTGAATTTTCTTGATTCAATTCATAGATTTAAGCGAAAAAAATTAATCTCTTTACTAAAAACGACCCTCATTTGCATCGGCTCATTTTTTACCTAAGGTAAGTTTTTTTTTAATTTAAGAGTAGCTTAATTGGGATATTTTTGCACCGTAATCATTTTTACAGCTTTTTAGTAAGGCCATATTTAGGATCAAGTGCGGTATCTTGGCTGACTTCAGTTGTAGGTAGCATTTTCAAATCTCGGCATAAACAAATGCTACAGCTTTGATTAGTTTATATTTATTTTTATTTGCAAAGATAATTTAGATTGGATTATTCCAATATATGTACAGTGTATAAAGTACATTACCATGTTTTACCTGGGACGTTATTGAATAATATTTATGTCTCAGTATGATGTAGTAGATACTTATGATATGATAATAACATCAGGTCTGATTTTTGTCCCTTTCTGAGTAGCGGGTGGTCGACTAGTTCCGGAAATATCTTTCAAAGGCTCTGGTAGTCTAGTTCAATTTACTAGATGTTGTCTTCCTAGATTTCAATGTTTGAACTCTTGTTTAAGCACTTGGGAAAATGCTCACAAGCTTTTCTTCGATCTAGAAGTTAATTAAAACTTAACATTTTGGTCGACACAATTGTAGCATTGAGTTTGTTTATTATTTTAAGTCAATTCTTTGCAATATCTACCTCAAACAATTTGGAGATCATAAGAGTCATCTAATGTATATTGTAATTCATTTATCTAATTGTATTTCAGTATATTATTTCTTTGTTTTCTTCGTCCCTCGAAGAGATCTATTAAATGTCAGGCTTATATGATTTTGACAGTTAGACAGGTTCCATCGAATCGACGTTCCCAGGTAACGGTTTCCTGCAGAATTTTAGAGTATATTTACCCAGCCTACCTGAGGTTTAAATGATTTTAATCCCGATTTTAACAGTTTTCAAACTATCCTATTTTAATGCGCAAACAACTTCATTTGTTTTCAACAAGGAAATACAATGATTTCCAGAAAATATCTGAAAATTTCCAAATATTAATGAAAAGTTTTCAGCTACCAACTGAAAACTCGCACAAAAATATACAACATTCCTTCAGATTCATGATAGGTATTATATTTTGTTCACTCCGGTAAGCCAGTCCCAAGCCTGGGGCTTTGCCACGTAAGGTAAGGAAGGAGGAGGGATCGAGGAGTAACACCTCGATAAAAAACCTGGGTACAGCTGGCTCCGGCTGATAGCACCCGGTAAGGGCCCCTTGTCCAGGGTTACGGATGAAGACCACACCGGCGGAAAAGGTGAAGAAGAAGGGCTTCGGTACAGCGGATCTGGCGCAAGTGGCAACCCAGCTTCTAGTGTTATTAACAGAAGTAAGGGGACACTATTTTGTCCTGGAAATTTCCAAAGGCGGAGGAACGAAAACTATCGTCAATGGCATAGGATGCGAAAGGCAAATGGGAAACCATCGCATTATTAATCCGAAGAAAACTACTATGGCAACACAAAATATAAACACGGCCCCAAGTCTCCGGCAGGCGTTCAATCGTCAGGGGGTAGGGATCGGCAAGACAAGAAATCTTGTCTTGACAAGCAATTTCTTGTCTTGTCTTGAAATTGTTTCAAGAAATAAAAAAAAATCTTGTCTTGATCATTTCTTGAGAGTTGGTGTCTTGTCTTGACTCAAGAAGTCTTGAAAATTCTTGACATCTTGACAAAAGGGTAACCCCCGATTAAAAGTCGTTTCTTGATACCTTGACAAGAGGGAAACTCCTGTTTAAAAGTCGGGATGAGATTGGTTGATATGATGTTTATGCTTTATGCCTGGAATCGAAGGTCACGCGGTCAGGATAGTATTGTTTTACATTTCGTTGCTTCATAGATCTGCGTCTGCATCTGCGTAGATATGTTCTATATTGTTGTGGACCTTACAAATGTTTGCCTATTCTCTTCACTTAGAGCCGCTTGCTCTGGCTCCAGGGTGTAAACCGCACAAGTGCTAGTTTAGTGACCCTAACGAAGCGGAAAAACCTAAAGGAAACTGGAAAAACAGTCTACGTTTCCAGGAATAAATCTGTCCCCGTTGTCAAGAACGAACAAATCTAAAAATGAAAACGGTTAGTAAACACAATAAAACAGTAAAAACCTCTTGCAGATTGTTAAGCTTTGACTTGACTTTGTCAAAGGGTTTTTCAGCTTCGTTAGGGTCACTAAACTAGCACTTGTGCCGTTTACACCCTGGAGCCGGACACGCGGCTCTCAGTGGAGAGAACAGGCAAGCATTTGTAAGGTAATTTTTTTTCTTAATTTAAAAACTTTTACGTAAATTTAAAATTTCGGTAAGCCACTGAAGTAGATCCGCTTAGCAAAGTTCTTTTTGATTCTAATATCTTAAGTCATAACATATACAAAAATGATCCTTTGCAAATAAAAAGTCATCAAATATTAAAAAATTATCCAATTTAATTTAGCCCACAAGGCAGAGGTTTCCCAAAATTAAAGTATCAATTTTAATTTTGTTCGTATTGACCTGATTTTTTAATAGTCAATATTCCGACCCCCTTCAAATGATTTTTGCCAATTTTTACATATTTATTTCCTTTGGCCAATTTGGCTGCCACTGAAGTAGACTCGCTTTGTAAAATACTTTTTGGTGCCAATACCTTAGGCCATAACATATCCAAAAATGATAAAAAAACTTTGGAAATAAAAATTTTTTTTTTATATAATAATTTTTCTATCCTTCCATTAAAAATGTTTTAGTGCTTTTTTTTTTCAATAAATTAGCAAACAAATGATTTTTTTTTTAATTTTATATTTTCAAGAAATTTCAAGTTTTTCTTGATTTCTTGCCAAGAAATCTTGAGCTTAAGAAGTAATTTCTTGTCTTGTCTTGAAAAACAAGGATCATTTCTTGTCTTGATCTTGTCTTGAAATCAAGACAAGATCAAGACAAGATCAAGAAGTTGTCAAGAAAATGGCGACCCCTATCAGGGGGTGCTAAGAATCCCCGGGTTTAGAATTAAGGTTACTACATGGAATGTAAGGACACTGAACAAAGTTGGAAAGTTAGCCAATGCTGAACGTAAAATGGAACAAATGAAATGGGACATACTGGGGATGAGCGAGACAAGATGGAAAGAGAAGGAGATATTAATACCACAAAGGGGAACCGTTTTTACTACTCCGCAGGCACAACAGCTGAAAATGGCGTGGGAATCATTATCACATCAGCAATGACACGCTATGTTAAGAACCTTCTGCCGGTAAATGACCGAGTATTGCTCCTCAAAATGAGTGGAACATCATTTGACTTAAATATAATACAAGCATATGCCCCAACCTCAGATGAAGAACTGGAAGACCTTACAACAATATTGAAGAGACTCAGATTACTATAAGTTGATACTAAGTAAAACTAACTGCGTTAGTTTGAGGATTGAGAGACGAATCGAATGCAGTTTTTACAACCACCACTAATGTTATAAATAATAAAAACGAACGAAACTTGAAGTAATATGCAATTATGTGGTATATGGTAAGCTAAGTTTGCGTAATCTGTTAAAAGTAATTTTTTACATTACATTGCGTTAAGGGTGGGCGAGGGTGACTTTTAGTTTTTCACCACAGACTAGTCGTGCTTCATATCGTTAGATCGAGGAATGTGAGACGAATCGAATGCAAATGGTCTTTTGTTTTTTACAACCACACTTATAACGTTTTAAATTGTAAAAAAGAATGAGACTTGAAGTAATATACATTTATTTGATATATTTTGGTAAACTAAACTTACGTAATCTAACCTGATCTCACCCAAATTTCTATCAACTATATATTTCCACACAATTATGAGTTTTCTCAGATCTCAAATTTAATAAGCGTTGCATCCTGCTTCGGCATTTTCAATGCATCTTTGTGAAGGACTGTGAATTTTTGTTCAAATAAAGGAAAGAGTGTCGAGGACCTAAAATTTCCTCCAGCGCTTTGGCGTCCGAAGGCTCCAATGTCTACAGCGATTAGTTTACAGTCTGCATCAACCAGAGCCTGAAGTAGTATTGAAAAATATTGCTTATAATTATAGTACAGTGATTCAGTGTTAGGAGGGCATTTAACTTCAATATGTTTTCCGTCAATGCTGCCTATACAATTTGAAAATTTCCATTTTGTCCAATATTGTTGAGAGATTTTGTACTATGTTGCTTTTGTAGGTTTTGGTAGGTATCTAGTTTTCAAAGTATCCCATATTACCATACACGTATGACCCACAATAGATGAAACTGTTGACACTCCCATTCTAAAATGGAGCGCTAGGGATCGATAGGACTTCAGTAGCAAGAAATCTGTAACAATAAAAAAATTTATTAGTGGTCAATTAAATTGAGTTTTAAAATGGATATAGTGGAAATTTATGCCATGAGACTATGATAATTAAATGTTAAGATTAGTATTTCTAATATTTTTGAAATCAGGGAAAAATGCCTTTTTATCAGTGTCCCGTTAAACAAAATAAATTTGGGTTTGCTGTGACTTTTTGGCAAACATTTTTTCTTTCTGGTTCTGTTACCAGTAGATAAAATAAAGAGACGCAAGAAAATTTCTCAGGGCCTGTATTCTTGGAATGAAGAAACACGTTTCCATAGGAAAATTGAGTCAAAATGACATACGATTACTCTTCTGATTGGTGCTTAATTTGTTATGGACATAAATTTGGTCAACTTTTCCATGGGTACAGTGTTTCCTCGCTATAAAAATACCGGCCCAAATCTTACAGGGTAAAAATTCTACTATACCTCATTCTGCCCAAACTGGACATATATAAACATATTGATAATGATTTTTGTTCCAGCTCAAACCATTAAAGGCAAACAGAAATATTTGAGAGACTACTTAAAAAAAACTACAAAGTTATATAAACCTAGATCAGGGAGTGGAACAAGTGAAATTGTGACAAGTACTTGGCCGTATTATTCTCTTTTGTTACTTTTAGTAAGCACCATTGAGGGCTGCCAATGTAGAAGTGGAAGGAGAAATAGAAGACATTAACATGAAAAACAATGCGGAACTGCAATATTGTAAAGATATCCCTTCACAATCATCATCGAAATCTACGACTAGTAATGTATATTCGAGGATTCCAAGTAGATTATCCTCTACTTCCGAAATCCGAAAGGCAGTGAACAAGCGCAAGAAGCCAGTAACAACAGAGAATGACAATAGCGAGATAAAAATGATAGGAAAACGCAAAATTGAACTCCTAGAATCTGAATCACAAAGAGAAGATGATGATGACCTACAGTTTCTGAAAAATCTTTTGCCATACATGTGCGGTCTGCCTGCTACCACAAAACTTCGGCTAAGATTAAAATTTCAGAAGCTGCTCCTTGAGCAAGTTGAGAAGCATGAAAGGCAGACGTTACAAAATGCTTCTAACCAATCTTTGCCCCGTTCTTATGATGATAACACTTTGATTACTCTTACTGTTCCATCATGTTCTACACCACATACTCAATATTCATATATATCGGCACAAACGACACCTCAGAATACAAACAACGCATATGAAAACCAAAAATATACTTCACTGCGCTCATTTTATTCTGGATAACGTCAATTTTGTTGTTTATTGATTTTTATTTCTTAGCGAAAGCATAAAATAATGTAAAAAAATTTTAATTTGATACAATAAATGTTTCTGTTCCTGTCATTAATATAGATATCTAGTTTTAATGTTGTACTTACCTTAGCGTTACAATTAAACGTTCTTCTGCTGAAATTCTTTCTCGGAGATTGTTTCCAGTCCCAGATTAATGAGGTACTAGGTAGCTAATAAAAATATCGAAAGGTTCCTTAGACATCCTTAGATATTCGTGAAATTTTTCAGGATATTCTCTAGCATCCCGATAGAGGTGATAGAATTCTCCAAACAATTGCATACGTTAATTTCATGCACCCATTTACGTTTTGGATGTCTAGTCCTTTCTATTTTCAACGCAAGACTCTCGAGTAATAACATTTTCCTTATAACTTGTGACGGTGCCATTGTGCTTTGTGTTTGAAATAATATCCTGCGCTTTGGTTCCAGTTGAGCTCTAAGCCAAGCCAAGCGCATCTGATCTAAAAAGATCGTAATGCTATGCTCCCCTCTAGGCTGTAAGCAAGACGCGCAGCACCAGGCGAAGCGCGCCTGATGACAACGTACCCTTACGCGGGGGAACGCGCTTTGTGCAATTCTCCCAAGAAAACAATCTTGTAGTCACCAACACATGGTTTAGACTACCAAAGAGACGGCTATATACATGGAAATCACCCAAAGACAATAATGAGAACATTGTATAGTCAGTGCAAAAGTATATCCTGGCTGCGACATAGATTCGGACCACAACCCAGTTGTGGCTACCCAGAGAATTAAATTGACAAAAATACAGAAACCAAACCCGAAGCCTAGAATAGACTGGATAAATGCTGAAAACAAACATAGAGCAATATAGACAGAATGTGGAGTTAAAACTAAAAGACATAAAATGGCACTGTCCAAACCAAAATAACAACACAAAAGATCAAGATATCGAGGAAACATGGGCAAGCTTTAGAAATATAGTGATAGAAGCAGCAGAACAAACATTGGGCAAAACAGGCAAAAATAATCGAAAACCCTGGATAACTGATGAGATACTACAACTAATGGATGAAAGACGAAAATCAAAGAACAAGAATATCGCAAGATTCAAGGAACTCAAAAGAACTCATCACAACTGCTAAAGAAAAATGGTTAGAGCAGAGACGCGATGAAATAGAAGACCTACAGCGTCAACATAAAGACAGAGAACTCCACCAGGAGATAAAAGAAGGAGCAGGCCTATGGAAACCAAACAGTATCTCCATGATAACAGGAAACAACGAGAAAATCGAAATAAATCCAGAAAAGGAAAATAAAATTTGGGAAAATTATTTAAAGGAACTGTTTGGAGATAAACGGCCAAAGGAATATCCGCCTGTAGAAAAGAGTGATAGCCTACCCATACTGAAGTCTGAGGTCATTAGAGCAATCAGGGAAGCAAAAACCAACAAGGCACCGGGAGAAGATCTCACTACAGCAGAGAACTTCAAACATCTAAGCGAGGAAACCATCACAGGGTTAACAATAATTTACAACCGAATATACGAAACCGGAACTGTCCTCACCTCCACCTTCATTGCCATACCTAAGAAATGCAGAGCTCGGAAATGCGAATATCACCGGACAATATGCCTGATAAGCCACGCAGCTAAAATATTTATGAAGATAATATTCAATCGAATAAACAATAAATGCGAAGATAAACTGAGTCGCTCGCAGTATGGATTTAGAAAGGGAACAGGAACGCTGGAAGCAATTACAAGTCTAACACTAATAGCAGAAATATACCTGGAAGTGCAGAGGAAGCTGTATGTTTGCTTTGTGGATTACAAAAAAGCATTCGACCGTATCCAGCATGAAAAACTAATACATGTCATGAGAAATATAGGACTGGATGGACAGGACATAGCTATAATTCGAAATATATATTGGAACCACGAAAGATGCGTCAAAACCAACAACGGCAACACGAACTATGCCGAAATTGAAAGAGGAATACGCCAGGCATGCATTCTCTCACCCTTACTATTTAACTTATATGCGGAATATATAATACAATCATCACTAAACAGCCGACAAAACGGTGCCAAGATCAATGGAATTGTAATCGACAACAACAACATCCGATACGCTGACGACACTGTAACAGTAGTGCTGGCTGAAACTAAAGAACAAATGCAGAGCCTTATGGACATTCTAACAAAAGAAAGCAGAAACATGGGCCTGGAAATAAACACAGCTAAAACCCAGACTATGATATTCAATAGGAACCCCCGAGAAGCGCCCTCAGAGCTAATAAATGTGGTCCCAAATAACGTTGTCCTGAAGGATGTAAAAAGTTATACCTATCTGGGCAGAGAGATCAACAGCCAATTGAACCACAGTAAAGAAATTAGAAGAATCGAAATTGCCAGAACTGGATTCATGAATAAGATACTTTGTCACCCGAAGCTCCCAGTCGCGACAAGACTCAGAACCCTGAAATGTTCTATATGGTCACTGCTTTTATATGGAAGTGAGACCTGGACCCTCAAAGCAGAGGATACGAAAAAACTGAACGCCTTCGAAATGTGGATGTACCGTCGAATGTTACGGATAAGCTGGACAAGCAAGACCACAAATGAAGAAGTCATAAGAAGAATACACACACGCCCACATCTTATTAACATCATCAAAATAAGAAAAACAGCTTATCTAGGGCATCTAATGCGACATGCAGAGTACGAACAGATTCAACTAATACTGGAAAGGAAAATCGAGGGAAAACGGGGTATAGGCAGGAAGAAGAAATCATGACTCCGAAATATACGTGATTGGTCCAAAGCCGACGGAAATACGCTCATCCATCAAGCGCAGAATAGAGACAAATTTGCCATAACAGTCGCCAACCTCAACAGAGACGGCACCTGAGAGGAGGAGGCCTATATTTTCGATGTTAATTTACGTGCCCTAAATAAAAATTAGATTTCCTTTAGCAAATGTGGTTAGAAGCCTTGAAAAGTACGATTTCAGGAGGAAGGAATAAGAACAAATTCCTGATGATCTACGAACTTTAGTACAAAGCAATTATTTCAGATGGAAAGTACTAAATCTACCTAGAAGAAATTAGATATTGATAGTTTTGGCAATAAAGTCTAATGAGGATGAATCTGAAAATCACTTGACTGAATAAAATATAATATTCTCTTTCATTAGTATTTGCGGATAGAAAAACATCTCAAATAAATAGTTAATTAAGTTTAAAAAACTCTTAAGAAATAAAAGAAACAAACTGAATTAGTTCGTATAGAACCTATATACGAAAATGCGGTTGAAAATCAAACGCACCCGAGGATCTTCGGATTTCTGGTCCCCCGTGTAAAAGTAACATGTTAAAGAAACAGAAAAGGTATGCCTAAAGCAAACACTCATGGTGGCTGGACAAACACATCGGGCCGGCTAAAAGTGTTTACCGAACAGTCCACGTTAGAAGCAACCGAGAGCAGCGATTCTTAGAAAAAGAAACATAACCATGAAAAGATTCTGTTTGTTTATATACATCCTAGTAAAACTAATGACATGGAGCGACTATTTTCGAAAGGGAATTTGATGGCGTATATTAAAAAACCCTTTTCGTTCTTTAGGCCGTCCGTCGAGTCATGACGTAGATATGACCGGGATTACTTTGAGATTGGATTTATTGATTACTAAATTCATTATTTTACAGGTCCGGGGACGATTTTGTCAAAATAGCTTAGGCCTTAGTTTAGAGTATCACATTTAACAAAGTTTACCAGTCAAAACGAATTGCGGACTATCCTATATATTTTCAGAACACAATATACTACTGCGGCCTTCACACTATGATTTTTACCATACCAAGACAATGATAATAATCACCAGTCCAAATAAAAACATTCCATCAGTTAAAGAATCGCTAGTAAGCGCCATATTTGCTCATATTTGTGCGTAACACGTTGTTGTTGAATAGTTAACCAAATTAGCGGGCTATCTGGTTACAAGTCTGGGTTTTTCCCACAGTGAAAAAAGATGCGCTTATTTGCGTTGAATATTATCAGGACAGTGATAGCTTCACAGCGATACGAAAATTGACAGGTATTCTTAGAATTATTTGCCAATATTTGGCTTTGGAATTATTGCGCCTTTGATATCTAAATTCCATGTGAATAGAGGTCATAATGCGATTTAATTAGAAACGTCTTTGGCCACATGACTGATCCGTCAGTATAAAAAGGATTTATTAATTTAAAAATGGCAGGAAAATACGCAGAAAATGAACCCGGAAAATTAGCTTTAAGCATTAACTTCATTGTTAAGATATTGTATATATCTTGTTCAGCCTGAACAATATTATTGTGATTTCGTGTTCAGAGTCCGCAGCTGTAAATTGGGTAGCAATTTGCAAACTTGCAGTGGCTTCATTTTCTGCGGTAAAGACGATATCAAAAAACAAAAAGCACCATTTCTACAAAAATGAAAAGAACTAGAAATGAGTCATTATGCAGACCACCCTCATCCACACCTATAGCACTCCCCTCATCCACTACTCTACTAGTCACACCTCTATAGAAATATTATCAAAAATTATTTTCAGCGATACACAAATTAATGAAATTTAAGTACGAAATTGTAGCAAAATTTAAAAAAAATATTTTGAAAAATTTGGCAGGAAAAAGTTTTTTGCAACAAAGCAAATACTAGTTTTTGCTTCTTTTTAAGTATGTTACTAGTTGCTCAAAATTATTTTCATTTTGTTTTAAACTGAAATAAAGTCAAGTTCAAATTCCTCCCTAACTTCCCAAAAAATGTCTCTTCGAATACTTCCACCGGCATCAATTATCCTCCGAAACAATTCTTCCAGAGAAGTCGGCTGTATTTTTTAAATTGGTGATTTAATGTAGCCCCAGAAAAGGAAGTTCAAGTACTTCTTCCAATTCACCGGTTTGGATAATTTTGCCACAGCAACATAGTATGGGTATGCACCATTTTGCTGGACATGTAGAGGCTCTCAGATCAAATTTAAATTGCCTTGTAAATCTGTCTGATTTCCAAGTTCAAGAACAGTGTAGGGCTCTATAATTTGATTGAGCATTTCAGCATAAAAAATATAAAAATCTCTAGTATTGTCTTTCAGCTATTATGTGTTATAGATTACTTCGCTTTTATGCAGAAAAACTCTCCACTGATACTGAGCATGGCTACCTTAAGGGAAAATCAGTTCATAGAAAAAATTCTGTTGACACAGGAGGATGGTAGTTTGTATATGGGAGTATTTTTACTTTTTAGCGTTTGACAGTTTGGATCATGGAATCCTTCTGGATAAGAGGTACGGTGTCCGTGGTCCTGCTCTTAGTTGGATCGAGTCTTACCTGACTAATCGAAAGCAAGTTCGGTATATATATAGAAAATGCGATAATATAATATAGGCAACCATCTCTTCGTGGATTCGTGGTCGGTAATATGTTTTAGAGACACATAAAAATCATTCCATTTTTACTTGTGCAGAAATACCTTAATGATACTACTTTCGGTTGCATCGCAGAAGTGCCTCCTAGGACAAGTTACTGGGCCTCTACTATTCATCAGCCAGGATATCCTTCCAGGAGTCTCAACACAAGAGACTCAAAGACAATGAAAAAGAAGGCAGTACCTAGTTTAAATAGAATTTTAATAGGCCGGCAGATGAACCATCTTGCGCCATCTGTGTGGGACTTTGAGACGCTACCAAACGCTTCGATAGCAAGCCACCACTGAAAAATAACACTGGCACACCAAGTGCTCGGGTATATTGTAAATGCGAGATTTTTGGTCGGTAATATGTTTAAGAGAAACGTAAAAATCATTCCATTTTTACTTGTGCAGAACGACCATAATGATACTACTTTCGACTGCATCGCAGAAGTGCCTCTTAGGTTACTGGGCCTCTACCTTTCATCAACCAGGCTAGCCTTCCGGGAGTCTCAACACAAGATACTCAACGACGATGCAAAAGAAGGCAGTATCTAGTTCAAAGTAGTATCATTATGGTCGTTCTGCACAAGTAAAACTTGAATGATTTCTACGTTTCTCTAAAACATATTACCAAGCAAGAATCAGCGAAAATATGGTTGCCTATATTATCGCATTTACATTATACCCGAGCACTTGATGTGCCAGTGTTATTTTTCAGTGGTGGCTTGCTATCGAAGCGATTCGTAGCGTCGCAAAGTTCCACACAGATGGCGCCAGATGTTTCATCTGGCGGCCTATTTCTATTTGAACTAGGCACTGCCTTCTTTTTCATTGTCTTTGAGTCTCTTGTGTTGAGACTCCCAGAAAGATAGCCTGGCTGATGAAGGGTAGAGGCCCGGAAACCGGTCCCAGGAGGTACTTCTGCGATGCAATCAAAAGTAGTATCATTATCGTCGTTCTGCACAAGTAAAAATGGAATTATTTTTACGTTTCTCTAAAACATATTACCGCCCAAGAATCAGCGAAAATATGGTTGCCTATATTATCGCATTTTCAATATACCCGAACACTTGATGTTCCAGTGTAACACTGGCACTTATAGGGACCAAGGACGGGAACAAGTCTTCCAATATCTATTGTAAGTAACTACTATTAAGGCAAGCAATAGAGGCTCAGGAATGGCTAAAATACAGAATGTCCAAGCAGGACAGAGACTAAAAAAACATATAGAATCCTTATGCAGATTCTACCAAGGAGAAGAGAAAACCGCAACCCACGTTCTATGCCACTGTGAGACTATCGTGAGGAACGTTTTAAACAAATGGGCTAAACCAATCCAGTAGTTATATGCTATACTGAAAGGCCATTATTAAGGCTATTATATGGCGAATAATCAAGGATACAAAACTAGATGAGGTGCTCTAAAAACCGGTAGGGCGACAATAGATCTTACAGGTCGGATAGGTGGACAGGCCGTTTTGAAAACTCCCAAAAATTTAATTTAATCTAATCCATTCTAGTGTCTGACATAGGCTATAGATTGGGTAAAATATAAGAACTAAATACAATTTTTAAACGAAATGAAACAATCACATTTATAACCGTATAGTTTGCTGATAACACCCTGTATGTCCGTACTATGAATGAGCCATAATTAATGCCCGAATAACATTATTTCACTCCAGGTAAACAACAACTTGTGTATTTAAAGCTTCACATTTCAGTTACTCCTTAGCCCGAACCTGGATTGTCGGTATAATAGATTCCATTATATGAAACAATCGCGAAAGGCAAGTTGTCATTCTCTGTCAAGGAAAACTTTTTAAACGTTTAAATATAAAATATCTTTGTCTCTGTCAATGTTGTGTAAACAACAATATATCAAATAAAGAAAGAACATTTTCTACCCTCTCAAAATGCATTCCGCGCATTCCCCACTCTATTCAGTTTACCGCCTGCCGGTAGGAAAAATTCAATTTAGTGCAGTACAGTAGTTCACTCGAAAAGCAGCTAAAAAGTTGTAGCTCGGTTGGCGCCAAAATCTTTTGGCCCATTTTCTCATTTGTTTGCACAGATATTTAGATAAGATTTGTGTACTCTATGTTCTCTTTGTCCGAGTTTGTATAAAGAACTCCTTTGGGAGTGTTCACGCATTTTCTTGAAGATAGAAGCGCCATATCGTCTCATCTCTCCTGTTGCTGTGGTAGAAGATAGAAGAAGGTAAAATGGTGGATGGAGGTTGGTAGTAGAGAAATCCATTCCGGTACTCACTCAAGATTCGAATCAAATGTTCGAAGTCTTATATCCCTGGTAAAGTTAAATTAAGAGAAGCGAAGAAGACGGAAAGTACAAGGTATTTTGTGTTAGTTAAAAAAGAACGTTAATTAATTTCAGTAAAGAAAGGAGGTATCTAGTTCATTTTAGATTTAAATAATCAAGAAGTTTAGTTAGGCATTTAATCATAGTTAACCGTATGTAGAGTACTCATTTAGCTTTATGTGTGAAAGGATGAATGTTTGAAAGTAGTTAAAATTTATTGTAGATATTTATCATATTTAATGCAAATTAATTCTTGCATTATTAAAGTACGTAATACACCCTATGAATAAAACCCCCTCCACCCTATTTTAACACAGTCAACTAAAGGGGTTAATTATAAAGTTAATTACCACCCCCACCTTTGTGGTCATAAATGATTTAAGAAATAATTATTTATACCGTGTTTTGATAGACTTGGAAAATAATTAAGATATTGTTTACAACTTGAGATTTGCCAAAATAGGAAGAAAAGAAGAAAATCAAACTGTGGGTCTTGATGAATTGATGGTAATAGAACTTGATGCACGTTTGGCAACCCATTATTCGAATCTTTAGTTTCGATAATTTTGACAACGAGGCTTTTGGGGGAACAGGAGTGGAGGGTGAGTAAGAATTTGTAGGCCTTCAAAAGTGTTGGATAAGCTTGTCTACATATAGATTGTAATTTAGCAGTAAGCTATAACAGTGGTAAACATAGGGATTTCAAAAAAAAATTGATGGATCATGAAATTTGAAATATTTAGAATAACTCATTGTGGGCTACTATATAAACTTCAATTCGCTATGGTTCTTTTGCCGAATACAATGTGTCGCTGACAATATTTTTATTTATTATACGCCTTTGGCTTGATGAAGTCTTCTTGAACTGGAAATTGCCGGTTTTTAATTAAACTGGGTAGTGAATAAAACTGAGTCGTAACGCGTCACGTGTCATGTCCGGCTATTTGTAGGCTCGAGTTGACTTCAGCCAAGCGAGAGAGACAAACAGTCAGGAAGTGAAAACATATTAGGCGATTTAAACAAGGTTTTGTCTGGGTAGTGAATGAGACTGAGCCGTCACAGATGACAGGTGACGCTCGGCTATCGCTCATTCGGTTAAGATGGACAACGGTTGCGAGTGGAAATTTGAGATGTTACATGGTTTTAGGCAATAGTCGGGGGCGAGTGACGGTAAATGTGCGATTTATGAGAACCGTAAATGGCCAGTATTTTTTGGGGTGTATATTATGAAAAAAGGGGTCGTTTTGAGTCATTCTAGCGCCGAAAGAGTTGAGAGGATCCAATACACTGAAAGGCGATCCGATAGGAAAAAATGTCTCCTTCTCGAATAGATGTTTTTTTAGAAAAACCGATTATTACTCCGAGAATCTACTGCAGTAAACGACATTTTGGAAATTAAGACACCACCTAATATCTTATTACTGGAAAACCGGTTAATCTGCAGCAACCAAACTTTCGTATATTAAAGGTGGAAGATATGAGTAAAACTTACCTACCAAAAATCGCATCCATCCGATCGAAAATGCTGAATTGGTGATTTTATTGATTTTCAGAATGAATAATTTACTTTAATTGTAAGTATCAGCCAATACGTAACTCTTTTCACGAAATCAATCTCAGGTTCAGGAACTTGGTGATCCCTGCTATAAAAAAGCTTAGTATAGTAATTTTCCGTAGGAAATCGGAAATATGAAAAAATCGAGGTTAAATTGAAAAATACGGAAAATCGCAAACCATGTCTGAAGTCTCCAATAAGTACATACTTGTACTTCATAATATTAATCTTCTTTTCTGTTTGTCATTTTATGTTAAAAGCTTCCTTCATTTTGTCCAGCTGCTATCAACTTTATTCTTAATATATAACCATATTCAAGCAACTTAATTTCCTTTCCCTTTCCTTCTAACTCAAAGACCCAGTTAGTATTATGCTTCCATCACGTTATGCTCCAAGCCCAATTTTCATTTTCTAGGAGTATATTCTAAATCTAGGCTTTACGTTCTCCTATTAGCAGCCTTGTATCGTCTATAGTCACTACGTACGTGTTCTTTTCATAACCTCACTGCTGAGGCCTTATCATATAGTACTTAAGTTACTTCATATATATCTCTTATATATATGCACTCACAGTAATGGCGACCATTTTCTATTTTATAAATAATGGCAAGCTGAGATCATCAGGATAATTACTCGATCGTCGATTACAAAAGTAACAGGTTCCATATTAAATTAATTATTTACAGTCGACGCAGCCCGCCACTGGTAATTTGCAGAAGTAATTTTCCACAAGTGGTTACCTAATTAATGCAACGACGACCGCATTGTCTTGCTGCCGTCTTGATTGGTTTATGTGGCAGTTGAATTTAATAGAGAGGAGTTCCCCTATTGGCCACGCACACTAAACTGCAAATGGAAGTAAACAAATTTACTACTTTTATTACGTTTTATCTAATTTAATATGTACGTTATGAATTTGGCGTTAAAGTACATTTAACTAGACAAAATATTGGCCACGCTTATGCGTTTATCGTTTAAGACTATTATAACGTACCAATATTAATAAAACTATTATATTTATTGTGTGTTGCTAAATAATAAAAAAAATTCTCAGAAAGCGCTATGAGATTCATGGTGGTCAGTATCAAGATTTATCGACACTGTTTTAGGTTTCCTTAAAAATATATTAATGATACTAATTAATTACACTTTTGAGACCGTTGCCCTCGATAATAAGTGAAAATTAAAATTCATGTGTGAACAATATTTGCTCTATTAAGAATGATGTGGTACTTGGTGTGGCATCATCAATATTCATAAGAGCAAATAGGAGAATTTGATCTTGTTCATAATATATTTTACCCTGTTAACGTCCAAACGAACTTTTCTGAAAAAATTAATTTTCTTTTAATAAGTCAAAGTAACGCCATAATAGAAGTGGTCGTTGGTTGGCGACCCCTTCAGCAGACAAGAGTTTAAAAAATACTTCCATAAAGACACCAAAAAATTTATTTCAAATAAGACATGATCAACAAGAGGGTTTGGTAATTGTAGAATCATTATTTTAGCTTTTTTATTCTAGCAAATATTTCATTATACAATCATAGTTTATTCAATACTATCTCTGTATTCTGATACAATTATCCGTTCTATGCTGCAGTGCTGCAGGATGGTAAGAGAGAGTTATAGCAGTGAAACGTAGGTCAGACCACATGAGAAATATAAGGACACTAAGAGACATATAATAGTAGAGGAAACAATTAAAAACGCTTTGCTTAATAATTTTTAATGCGTGTGGACAATTAAATAAACGGGTGAAGGAAGACCTTGAAGAAAAAACTTGAGAATGCAGATAATAATATGTTCTTTTGCTATTTATTTTATTCGCCGTACTAAAATTTGTTTTTGAGTTTGAATCAATGACCCGTATGAATAAAAAGAAAGCAAATGCTCATGAGTATGAGCAAACGCTGCAAGCAAGAGCTTAGAGTAACAGGTCGGAGTATAAGCATCTACTCGAGTTGATATGAATAATGATTTGCTTATACTCAAGAGCATTTGCTTCAATAAAATGAGCATTTGTGCCTGGTCATTCCTGTCGAAACTCGCAAACAGTGGAGTTGCGTCTGCATTAATTTGATCGTGTTTTGATTGTAAGTGTAATTAAAATGTCTTCAGACGAGGGGAATGAGGAAGAAAAAGGTATCAGTCTGCTAGTAGCAATGCAATTGCAAGAAAGACTTGAAATCCTTACCAAATCACAAATTCCACATATAAGAAATAAAAAAAACGAGGCCTTAAAACATGCAGCCACAGAAATAGAACGAAAAATAGGAAAGCCATTAACCGTTTCGCAACTAATGAATAAAGTAAACAACATGAAAACGAGACTAAGAAATAGGGTTGACAAGAACAAAACTGGCAATAAAAAAATTGTTTTGAAGCAGTGGGAAAAAATTTTCCATGAATTAATGAATAGAAAGGAGAATCCGACCATAGGTAAAATACAAGGTTAGATTTTATTTTCTTTGTTAACTGATTGAAGAAAAGTTTGCATCACATAAATCGATGTATCTTTTTTATTAAAATGTGATATATGGATGTATATAATACAAAAGTGCCGCGATTATGTCAAAAAAACTCCCACTTTCTTTTATTGCACACGGTTGATAACAACACACATCTAGAAAACGGGATATAATTAAAAAAATATGCTTTTTTATATTTTTAAACAGATCATTTTTTGTACCATTGACTGAATATGTCGTTTTTAGAATAGTTTTGCATCAATAAAGTAGCCCTTTTTTGCATATATAGGTACATAGAGAATTTTTCGAAAAGCATTTAATTAGAATCTTGATAGATTATTCCATTCTACGAGCCAAAAGTGTTGGACTTTCTACAGCTGCGACGAATGTAGACGGCGAAGAATTGTCTGACTCTTCCTTATCTTTTCAGTCCGAGAAAGAAAAGGAATACTGGCCTATACCACGGCCACAAAAAGCGTTGAAGCAGCAAACAAACAAGAACTTGCAGTCATTTGAAACAGAAAAAACTTCGAAACTGATAACACATGAATTACAACGCCTTGTTCTTATCGAACAATTAAAGACTCCTCGTATCCAGAGGCAGTTTTATGAACAGGCAATATGGAAAGCATCGGCGCAGCCAAATGCCAGCCATGATGATAATTCTTATATAATAACAGAATTGAACTAAATATATACATATATTTTTTAAAATATTTTTTGTAAATCTTTGTATTTGTATATTGTTGAGTTGTACTTAATTCGAAATAAAATATAAATATTTTCTTTATGAGAAAATAGAAAGTATGAATAAAATGGTAAATTAAAAATTTAATTGCGAATTTACAAAATATGTTAATTATGGCCATTGGTCACCAACTAAAAGCAACAAAAGAATCATGTGACGAAAATATAAGAGCTAAATAATAAAGTTACAAAAAAACGCCTTTCTTATAGATAAATATTTATTTTGTTTACTTCTAATTTAATTTGCATGGACCCACCATTTTTATCTAAGATCTTGACCAAGAATAACATTTGCTATTTCAAGCCGTCTCTCTCGTGCACGTTGTAGAAGCCCATCTTCTACTTCGTAGTCACCACCGTTATGATAATTGTCTTCTGGTTCTGCATCATATTCAAAATCAGCATCTCCCAAGTATTTGGCAATATTGTGAAGCACGATACAACAAATAATGACAAATGGAACTTTTTCTAATTGAACTCGGCACATATGTTTCAAAACTGGAAACCTGCTCTTAAGTTGGCCAAAACACCTTTCAATTATAACCCTTTCTTTCTTAAACAGTCTGTTGTAAGCTCTTTTCAATGCGTTATTAGGGTTTCTGAACGGAGTCATTAGCCACGGTTCTAAGCCATAACCATCATCACCCAGTAGTACTGCACCAGGAAACTGTTTCATAGTTACACGTATATCGCAGTTCCTCCAAATTCTTGCGTCGTGTACAGAACTCGGCCAACTAACATCAGCACTAGTAAACATTTCCACTGAGTTAGATGTTGCCCGCACACTTAAAGTCGCCAATCCCTTTCTGTTGATGTATTCATCACCATGTTGATTCGATTTCAAAATCTGAACGTGCTTGCAATCAATCACTCCAATAGCACTTGGAAATTGAAATTTTACTTGCCACGCTTGCTGTGCTTCGATTATTTTGGGTTGGGTTGACGGAAATTTGATCCATAAATGGGACTTTTCAACTATTGTGTTCATTACAAATGAAATTGTTTTTGAAACAGTCGACTGAGTGATTCCCAATTCTTCTGCTACACCCATCTGAAATCCAGGATTTGCCATATATCGCAAGAATACCTTCATTTTATGATTTGAAGAAAGAGCGCCTCCTCTTCTTTCAAGATTTTCTCCCTAAAAGAACGTTGCCATCCAATTTACATTTTCTTCTTGAAATCTGATTCACGAATTCTGCCATTTTATGACCAGCTTATTGCAAGGTGCATCTCCTACTAACGAGATGCAAAAATTTTGGAGCAAATGCTCAACTAAGTAAGCAAAGCATACATTTTATTCATAATAAGTTGAGCAAATACTTAAACGTGAGTAGATGCTCATGCTTCTAATACAAGTTTGAGCAAAACCTTCTACTTACATTTTTATTCATAAACTATATTTGCAAGTAGAAGGTTTTGCTCGTTTTTATTCATACGGCCCAATGAAGGATAAGTTGTTGAACTTATTGACATAAAAATTTATACATTTTGAACCAATTTTCTAATGAATACTCGTTGGCGGTGTAACGAGGCCCTATTTAGAATGTATTTTCTTTACTATTCTGTTAAACTGCAACAAGAGATTCGAGTGTTATTAGTGCAGCAATTATATACAAAATTTGTTGACATAATAAGTCAAAACGTATAATATATCCATCTAATATGACCAGAAACAACAATTTGCAATAATGAAGCTGGCGTCAGCCTGGATAAGTTTAGTACGGGCATGTAGTCTTTGTTAAAACATAGTTATCGATATGATACTTTGATAGATAGGTGAGTTGTAAATGCTCCAAAATTTCTTATTCCAGCTGAATCGGAATCTCTGCGAATTAAGTATATGTATATATA